>JXCR01116016.1:77336-105609 GCA_002079205.1 Phalaenopsis hybrid cultivar
CCCCCCCCCCCCAACTTAAATTTTTCATATGATAAAACATTTTAGCATCATGTTTATATAGAGGTAGGAATGAAAACTAAAAATAATATGCTTACAGAAATTTTTACATCCTAAATATACAAGTACAAAAACTTAAAACAGGAGTAAAAATTTAATTGATCAAGTTTTAATTTAACTTTAATATATAGATATTCATTAGACTTTTATGCAGTGGAGGATAACATAAAAGCAAACAAACACACTAACAAAAATTTACAACTAAAACATAAAGAAAATACTTGGTAATAAATTGAAGATTAAAAATGAAGTTTATAAGTGAAAGTTAGTAACATTCTAAACCTTCTTAAGATTCAGCGTTAAGTTCAACACAAACTAATTAAATGCACTAGACAACACAATTATGAAAATTACTATCACAAAAATAAAATATAACTACTCACAATAACATAATTACATCACAACATCGTCTAACAAAACAAAACAAGAACAATAATAACAGTTTCAACAAATAAAATATAAAATGTGGCATCTAACTTTGATGCGGGGAAGTTGACTCTTCATTCATTGGTGATCTTCCACAGTCCTCTTCTATCGGTCAATGATGATGTGATCTCATCCAACTCTTCCTCAGTCGGACTATAGTTTGAATAAAAACATAACGTACTAGGGGGTAACTGGTAGAACATATTTATTACCCCTGAGGAGAAAGTCACTAGTTTTCCTCGAACCATGACCCGATCTTCTTCAACTTCAGGGAGATTCGCGCAGAATTTTTGAATAACAGAAATCACTGCCATAGCAGAAAAATAGCAAAAACGTTTCCACTATCGGCGAACAATCAAGTCTTCTACTGCTCCACTTGGGCTCTTAAAACATCTCTCAGGAATTAGTTTTCTCGACTGCAGTGCATTGCTATATCTGTCCTGAGCTCTTGTGCTAACAAACTTTTTCGAATTGAAACGGGCCCTCCCTTTACTCTTCATTCTTGGAGCCATTTTTAAAAATCATATAAAATTCACATAAATCCCAAATTCAACCCCAAATCACTAAAATTAACTTCTAGAAGCTTAAACTATTATTTCTATGTATTTTTCATAGATTTTCTCAAATTTTCACCATGAATAGTGATTTTCAGGCAAATCCATAATGTGCTCAAAATATATGGTGAAAATAAAAAAATTTTTACATAGAAGTGAATCTCTTACCTCAAGAAGATCAAATCTAACAAATTTGGCTTGAATGCACCAAGAAATCGCCACTTTAGAGGAAGCCCTAACTTTCAAAATTGCGAAAACTAGAGGTAGGAGACGAAGTCAGGGTAAAAATAGAGTTTTTTGGTTCAAATTTCACTTTAAACCATTTGCGAACCGGTTTGCATGAAACTACGCTTAAGCACAACTGGTTTGACGCTTAAGCGCCTACCTCTTGGGTTATCCACCGCTTAAGTGCGTGGTCTTATCGCTTAGGCGGTAGTGCACAAATTTTGATATTTTTGATTTTAGGTAAAATGCACCTCTAGCCTAAGTCAACCACCCCTAAATGGTCTTATAAATCTTTAATAACTATTTTCTTCTCCATCAACTCTCCTATTTCTCAAATTTCACCAAATATTAACTAATTCGATTCAACATAAAATAACACAAAAATTTTACACAGACAAACACTTATATTAATTCACAAAAAAATACAAACATTTGCGATACATAATTTCTCAATCCAAATAGTCTTGGATGAGATAATTCTTAAGCACAAACACTAAACAAACTTAACATTAAAAACACATAAAACAAACATAATACTAACAAACAAGCACAACAAACAAACACTAAATAAAGAATTTAATTCCACTCTCCTTCCGGTGCAACGAATCCTAGTCTTTCATTAGTTTTTTGTTGGGCATTTAGAATATAGATCTGATAGAATGAACAGTGATGAAGACTCTGGGTGAGTCTTCTTCAATCCATTTGTTTTTGAAATAAATTGCCTTGTTTGCTTCTTCAATAAAATTAGTGTGGCTAAATTACATTTTAAGTTGTCATCGAATATGCTCCAAATGTGCATTGTCTTCCATCATTTTCGCTTCAATTAGAGCCTTGTCAGCCTCATTTTTTGTGATTTTCTCCGCTATTCTTTCTATACTAATGGCTAGAAGACCATTGTATAACTCTTGCGCACTTTGACTAATGAATTTCTTCTTCATAGCTTCCTCCTTCATATCAATCTCCCAAGATGACATCTTTTCATGATCTCTCACTCTTCAATTAAATTTTAGGGTTAAAATTGAAGTGGAGTGAGAATTCTCTTTATTCTCATATATTTATAGGCTTTATACCAAGCTTAAAACTACTAGACACGTTCTCATACCACTAACCCACGTTAAAAACCACTAAATCACGTTTAAATCTTCTAGAAACGTAATTTAACACGTTTAGCAAACTGTCGTGCTTAAGCGTCGAATGTTGGCGCTTAAGCGTAAATGCTTAATTTAGTATAGGTCATCTTAATGTCCAAACACTCATTCTAACATGTCTAAATCATCTATTAAGGTCATAGAATCATTATTAATCATTATATATTCAAAATACTACCACAAATTTTCTTAATCAAACACAGTAACATAACATTCAAAGTAAAAACACACAAATAATTATGGGTTGTCTCCCACAAAGCACTTAGTTTAACGTCGTCATACCTACATAAACAGCGCTTATGGTTGACCCAACAACATAAGATCATTTAATTTATGTTGATCTCTTAAAAAGTAGAGTTTCAACATATGACCATTCAATTTGAATATTTTCTCAGTTTTAGGATCTTTGATATCCACAACTCCATAGGGATAAACTTTCATCACAACAAATGGGCCAATCCACCTGGACTTAAGTTTGCCTTGAAATAATCTTAACCTTACATTATAAAGCAAAACTTATTGCCCTTGCTAAAATTTTTTTGTAAGAATCCTCCAATCATGCCACATCTTCATCTTTTCTTTATAAATCTTAGCACTCTCATAAGATAAGGAAAGATTCATTCCTTATCTATTCAAGCTAATTCAATTGTAATAGTTTTTTCTCACTAGCATCTTTTAAATTGTAATTAAATTCTATAATAGCCCAATATGCTTTATGCTCAAGTTCAAATATTAGCCTGTGTCGGGACATTCCTATAGGAGTTCTATATGCAGTCCTATAAGCCAACAAAACATTGTCAAGTTTGACAGACCAATCCATTTTTGTTGGATTCACTGATTTTTCAATATTTTTTTAATTAAATGATTGGATAATTCAGTCAAACCACTTGTGTGAGGATGATAAACAGTAGCAATTCGATGATTGATATGAAATTTCTTTAATAATTTCTCTATTATTACATTCCTGAAATGACTGCTCCCATTAGTTATGATCACTCTCGGCATCCCAAATCTACAAAATATGTTCTTTCTTAAATACTTTGTAATACTTTGAGCCTCACATAGAGGTAAAGCAACAACTTCTATCCATTTGGATACATAGTTTACTGTTGTTAATATATACAAATTTTTGAAAGATGGTATAAATGATCCCTTGAAATCTAATTCCCAAACATCAAATATCTCAATTTCCAACACATAATTGAGGGGCATCTAATTTCTTCTAAAAATATTACCTACTCGTTGACATTGCTGACAAATTTTGATATAAGAATTAACATCTCTAAAGATTGTAGACCAATAAAATATAGATTGTAAAATTTTGTATGATGTTCTATAAACACCAAAATGCCCCCCAAAATTAAAATTTTGACATTTTTGGATAATTTCATAAGTTTCTGCTAAAGACACACATCTTTGAATAATTAAATCCTTTCATTGTTTACAAAAAAATGGGTCATCTCAAAAATAAGTCTTAGCTTCGGATAAAAATTTTCTCTTCTGTTAGTATGTCATTCCATAACGTACAATATCACTAACAATAATGTTCGTAATGTCAGCATACCATGGAACACACCACTCATTATTATTGAACAATTCTTCATCTGCAAAATGTTCATTAATTTCTTTATCAAAACAGAGTGGTTTTTCTAATTCAAGCCTAGACATATGATTGCAACTTAATTCTCAGCTCCCTTTCTATCTATTATCTCAAAGTCAAATTCTTGCAAAAGAAGAACCCATCTTATCAGTCTTAATTTTACATCCTTATTCTTCATAAAATATTTAATAACAGAATGATCAGTATGCACAACACATTTAGTTCCAATTAAGTATGATTTAAATTTATCAAAGCATAAACTGCTGCTAATAACTCTTTCTCAGTTTTGGTATAATTAATTTGAGTTTCATTAAGAATTATGCTATCATAGTAGATTACCTTAAAAATCTTATCATGCATTTATCCTAAAATAGCTCCAATAGCATAATCACTTGTATCACACATTAATTCAAGAGGTTTTCCTAATCTAGTGAAACAATAATTGGTGCAGTGACTAATTTTTTTTATAGCTGATACACAAAAATAATGTACTGTTTTAAGTACCAATGTTATGCTTATTTTTGGTTATATTGCACTTTAAAAAAGGATATTTTTGTATTTTTATTGCAGATAAATCATTTTTAAGTATTTGAAGCAAACATAACAAGGATGAAATTTAGAGCAAAAAGAGTCAATTTTGGATTTTAGTGAATGATGCGCTAGATTGGCCCATGATGCGCCAAAATCCAGATAGCTGGCGCATGATGGACCAGATCAGCGCATGATGCGCCAGGGACGACTTTTTCAAATTAAGGTAGTTTGAGATGAATTTTACGCAAATTTTTAAGGGGACATTCGTTCTACAAACCTCTTAGAGTAATTCAATACATCTAGACACTTTGGAAGGTTCTTTTATGAAGGGATGACTCTTGGATCAATTGACACATCTTTTGAATTCAAAAGCGTTGACTTTTGGATGAATTTTTGGAGGGAAATTTGAATTCTTTTCCAAAGGAGGCAGCCTAAAATTAAAAAAAAGAAGACTTGAAGATGCAAAAAGGGGGACAAAAATAAGAGGCTTTTGGGGTGTGGCATGAGAGTTAGAGAGAGAGGAGGAGATTTTCTTCTAGGTTTGTAAGAGGAGAAGGAATGTGAGATTTCTTCTTTATTACATTTCTAAGAGAGAATTGAGAGTGATTGTAAAGAAAAAAAGACTTGGAGAAAACTTCTAGAAATTTGCTTGTGAAAGACTGTGAGATAAGTTGTATTTCAATTTCTTTTATTTTGTAAACTTATTTTTATATATGAAATTCGTGTTTTATCGTATCATTTTCATGAATTCTGAGTAGTCTTCTTTATCCTTCTCACTACTTTGAAGATATAGTTTTGTGAAGAATAGATTTTATTTTCTACAGTTTTAAATGATAATAATTTGTTATGATTTGAACTTCGATCTTTATTTACTTTTCGATCTGGCCAATTGAAATATTAAAAATTGTTGAAAGACATATGTTCTTAAATGAGATATGATTTTAACAACATAAGGAGAATCACAATTGATTTCATGTGAGATTATGTCATCCATGAGATTGGGTGCAAATAAATAGGGAAATGTACTTTTGTTGATTCAGAATTGGAGATTTTAAGGTGACAGATTAAAACTTCCAATTAGGTTCAATTGATTAAACTAATACGAGATTGTTAGCCCTCAGAGGAGGGAGTAGTGGGAGCTCTGGAGTGGCAGCCGGTATTCTCCCAGCCTAACCATGGAATTAGGGACCAAACTCTGGATTAGTCAATGTTCTTTATATCACTCAGAAGAGGGTAAAGAATAGGATTGCTNCTTACGGTTTTAAATGATAATAATTTGTAATGATTTGAACTCCGATCTTCATTTACTTTTTGATATGGCCAATTGAAATGTTAAAACTTATTGAGAGACATATATTCTTAAATGAGATATGATTTCTACAACATAGGGAGAATCACATTTGATTTCGTGGGAGAGTATGTCATCAATGGGATTGGGTGCAAATAAATAAGAAAATATACTTTTGTTGGATGCAAAATTAGAGATTTTAAGGTGATAGATTAAAACCCCCAATTTGGTTTAGTTAATTGGAAACTAATACAGATTTTTAGCCCTCAAGGGAGGGAGTAGTGGGAGCTCTGGAGTGGCAGTCGGTATCCTCCTAGCCAAACCACGGAATTAGAGACCAAACTCTGGATTAGTCAATGTTTTTTATAACACTCAGAAGAGGGTAAAGAATAGGATTGCTCCTATTTGACACAAAACAGTTTATATATATATTTTCAAATGATTTCAATTTCTTCATAAATCATATACTCATTGTAAATAGGAAGGATGCTTTCTTAAATTTGAACATTCCATCACAACAAAAACTTTGTTTAATTTTCATAATTTTACATTTGAAAGTTTAGTATTTAGTTTTTTTTAATTTCTGTAATCTTACATCTGCATTTTAATTAAAATTAACCTGAGTGGTCAATTTTCAAAATTGGCACTGTACTTTTATTTTTTGTTTTTATTATAAAATAATTTCCAATATTTACTTCATGATTTTTCAACTTCCCTGTGGGATCAATATTTAGGACTCCATTAGAGCCTTTTATTACTTGAACGATACATATACTTGCATTATTTTTTAAGAGAGATTTTACAGTTTAAAAAGAGTTTAAAAGGATAAATTATATTTATAAAAAGTGTTTTGTTAGGATTATATTGCATATTTATTATAATTCTGCATACATCGAGTTTTTGGCGCCGTTAAGTGGTGTCAACTTCATAAATATTTGCATATACAAATCTCATGCCAAGTTTTTGGTGCCGTTGCCGGGGAAGTAACGAAAAATATTAGTATTTTATTTTATTTTAAATATAAATATAAAAAAGTGTGTGTTTGTAGTTTAATTTGAACATTTTCTTATTTTAGTGTGTTTGCTTATTTTAATTACTTGCTTTATTCAGTTCATGTGTAGTGTAAGATTTGAAAATTTAGTACCTTACGACTTTGAGTTAGAAAGAAATGTTAGAAAAATTCAAAAGCAACAAAAAAAGAAATCAGTTTAGCAAAATGGCTTGCATTTAAATAATGTTAGAAATGAAAATGAATATCATCAAAGACCTTTAAGAGATTATGCAAATCCTACAGTAGATAAAATTCATTTGAGTATTCAAAATCCTGTTGTAGTTGCTAATTCGTTTGAAGTTAAACCTGCTATTATTCAATTGGTACAAAACAATCAGTTTGGAGGAACACCTACTTAAAATCCTAATTTACACATTGCTAGTTTTTTAGAATTGTGTACTACATTTAAATATGGAGTGTCAAATGATGCCATCAGACTTAGACTTTTTTATTTTTCACTAAGGGATAAAGGTAAAATGTGGTTAAACTCATCAACACCTGGATCTATCAGAACATGGAAAGATTTATCACAAAAATTCTTATCTAGATATTTCTCACATTCAAAAACTGCTAAGCTCAGAAATGATATCACATCTTTTTGTCAGTTTGAAGGTGAATCAATTTATGAAGTCGGGAATGATTTAAAAATCTCTTTAGAAAGTGTCCACACCATGAGTTGCCAGATTGTTTTACAATTCAAAATTTTTAAAATGGGTTGGTTGGATCTCTTAGATCGATAATTGCGTTGCTGCTGGTGGATCATTAATGTCAAAACCATTTGATAAAGCATATTCATTAATTAAAAAGATGGCTAATAATAAATTTCAATGACCCTCTAAAAGTATAAATCCAAAAAGTAGCAGTACACATGATTCTGATGAAATATCTATTTTAGCTGCCCAAATAGCTGTTACATCAAAGAAGATAGATCAATATGGTATGAATTATTCTCAGACAGCACCTATGCTTGAGGTGAACTCATTGGAACAAATGATAGAATCTCAATCTTCTTATGAGACTTTAAATGCAATAAACAATCATTATAATAATCCTTATGCAAATTATTATAATCTTGGTTAGAAGAATCATCCAAATTTTTGTTGGAGTAACAATCATTTTGATGCTGCAAATCCCCAATTGGGAAACAACACTGTGAACATGTTGGGAAACTCCAATAATCAAGGGAACCAAGCTTATAAACCTTATTACCCTTAGTTTTTAATAATTTGCAGAGTAAAGAGAAAAAGTTATCAATGAAACAATTGATATTGAGATGGGTAGTCAATTATAAAGTCAATGAGCTACTATCAGAAACATGAAAAATCAATTAGGATGTATTGCTACTGTACTTAGCAATAGACCTCCAGGAACATTGTCTAGTAATGATGAAGTAAATCACAAAGATCAGACCAAAGAGCAAATTAAAGCTATCCAACCGAGAGGTGGAAAAGAATTAGAAAACAAAGTTCAACAAGAAGTTAAAGTTGAAAAAGATGAGGTGGAAAATGAAAAATCAGGTGAAGATTTTCATTTTGAAGCAGAAAATTCTATTAAGCTATTGAAAATCACTGTAGAAAGATGTCGACACTATTTTGGGTGTAGAGTTTCCCGGTAGATGCTGTCAGCCGTCAGAATCGAAATCCCATCGCCCGCTTCAGAAAGACGTTTAATTTACATGTATATATATATATATATATATATATTAGAAAAATATGAAATCAAATTGATCCCATATTTTTCATAGTTTAAATGAAAGAGCACTGTACCTCAAATCTTGTATGTATCCCAAAAGATAAACATAAGAGTTGAGGGTGATGCTCGATCAAATAAACTAAGACATATGTGACATCCATTTGGTCTGCGAAATCATTTTATTTGCCGATAAGTTCCCCTATTTAATACAAATAATTAAGTAGAGTTTATATTAAGCTGGGTTCGGAAAAACTTCCTATAAGGGCAAGCCCCTATAGTTAATTACATCTTTGATAANCTTAAATTATGTATCTATCCTGAAAGATAAATACAAGACTTGAGGACGAGGCTTGATAAAATAAACTGAGAAATATATGACATATGTTTGGTCTGCGAAACCATTTTATTTGCCGATAAGGTCCCCTATTTAACATGAAAAATTAAATAGGATTTATATTAGGCTGGGTTCAGACAAACTTCCTATAAAGGCAAGCCCTATAGTTAATTATATCTTAAATGACCGAAGTCACCTAAGAAAACTCTCGATAAAAATCAGGAAATATTATCTTCAAAGAGGTCAAAAGAATAGGACTATTCAACGAGATTAGACAAAGATGTGTGAAAGGGGAATGGTTCAAGTTTGAAACATTTTGCTGTTGAATCTAAAGAAGGAAGAACTAGGTGACGTCATAGATCCGGAGAAGAACCTTGGTCACTTTGCAAGCTATTCTAATTTTTGGCTTCAATTTTGAGGAGAAATTATTTAGGTGTTTCATCCTACAAATTTTATTAATTTAGGGCTTACATTTGTGTGAAACAATCACAACAATAGCTTGGAAGATGTGAAGGTTTAGGTCGTGACGAACGACAACCTCAAAATCCTAAGACGAGGCTTATATTGTATAACAGAGCTACACAAAGGGCTAAAGAAAAGGTTGAGGATTTATGATGCACTAGGCGAATGACCTCAAAATCCTATGGCTTATTGTTTAATTCTAAGGAATGGTTTAACTGGTGTAGACATGTTCTGCTGTTGAAGATTGTCGTGTTGCCCACAATGCTAGCTCCAAGCTCCTTGTCGTGGAGAGTTCAAGTTCTCTAAGGTGTCAGGTCATGATGTTAGATCAAATGGCCCTATAGTTATGGTCATTAAAATATTATTGGGCATATTAAAGTTGATTAGAGCGACACCGGTTAGGATCCTATGGTTCCCTCGTTCCAGTACCACTATTTTCTATTGGATTCACTTAGTCCAAATGAATTTACTAGCAATCTTAATGAGTTCCATAATTTCATTTAAATCGTGGGAAGCCTCGTTAGCAACCGTAGGTTACTCCCTCATTCCGGCACCACTATTTTCTATTGGATTCACTTAGTCCAAATGAACTTACTAAACCCATCTTAATGAGTTCCATAATTTCATTTAAACCGTGGGAAGTCTCGTTAGCAACCGTAGGTTACTTAATAAGTTCTATATTTTCATTTAGACCACGAGAAGCCTTGTTAGCAACCGTAGGTTACCTCCTCCGAGGGATTCCCGATCATCCAATAAAGACGTATTAACTTAGTTGCAATTGTGGTTTTATGATGTTCGTGATTAAATTTTGAGTTGTTTTATATTTTGAATGTTGTGACAGTGAATTTTATCTTGGATGATTTTAGTTTTGGTTTTGGTTTTGGGTTTTGCGGCTATCCTAGCAGTTTTGGTTTTCATGCACGGTGACATCGTTGTTTAACATGCAAGTTTGTATTTTTGTTCATACATGCATGTGAGTAAGTACAGCAACGTAATGGAAAGTAAAGTTTGTGAAACTAAAAATGTAGGTAAAATAAATTACAATAAAAGCGTACCTGGATGGTCTTCCTGTCATCTTTAAATGAAACTCAAAATGCATGTAAGAGTATTTATATATTAAAAGCATTTTATGTAAAGCAGGGAAATAAGGTTCTGGTGATCTAACAAATCCTAAATCATATCTTGGTGAGCCCTCATTAATTCAATTAAGGATGATTTTATTAAGCAAAACATACTATGTTTAGTAGACCTCTGAGGTATCCAAAAGGTGAGGAGAAAGAAGCAGATCCATGCTTCCCTCTCACCGCCTGATGAAAAGTCTCGAACTCATTTAAACTTATTATGCTGCTTAATAATTCATCCTATGAATACCTCCAATACTCAGTGAACATTAACGTTTCAAGTATCCCTAAGAGTAAGGCGATTATCATTTGTCATTTAATTTGAGAATTATGTGGGTGAAGGCCCTTATAGGGGCAAGTTAATGTTATTACAACACTTCACCAATTTTAGTTTCAACTTGGGCTTGTAGTGTCTTAAAGGTGTTCAATTTCTAGTTACATTCACTTTTCTAATCCTCATTTAACCAAATTTGATTTAGCCTATGTCACTACTAAGCCCTTAAGACCTTGGTGGATATATTAGTAATTTTTGAAAGAAATTGAATTTTAAGTGATAGTAATTCATTATCAAAACATTTGAATGTCATTTGAACACTAAATAGGGTCATTAAATTAGTGAGTTATTAACATCCAAAATCTTACTCCTAAGTCTAGGATCATTTAATTTAATAGTCTTCCAAATTTTAATAATTTAGGAAATTGCAAATTTATCCTTTAATTAAGAAAAAATGAGATCGGTTTCTACCAATTAATTCCTTGTGTTTCAATCATCTGAACGTGTTAATTAAGATCAAAGTTTGCTCATTTTCCCTTCTTGAATTAAGCCTAAATGTTAATTAAGACTAAATTTTCAAAATTATTTCTTTGCCCCTGAGGCTCTATCACTTTATAATTCATCAAATTTAATTCAAGTGTCTTTGGAATTTTTATACTACCTCACTCATGAGTCAATTAATACATCAGAGGAGAGAATGTGATTTTTCAAAATTTAGTTTAGTTTATATAATTATTTACATGCAAAAATAGGATTCTTCAAAGAAAATTCAATAACTTGACCAAGGCAAAACATAATAACTTGAAATATTTATAGGAGGTAGACTTAAACCAGGGAACCACTTGGACCAAATTTCATGATTGTTTGAGTTTTATTTGAATTATTAGAATTATTTTAATTTCTAGAGTATTAATTAATTATAAAATATTTTAAATTTGGAAAATTAAGGTTTATATTTTTATTAATCTATCCAAGATCAACAAACCCAGAGAAACAAATTTTACATTTTTTTTTATTTTGTTTTGAATTATTAGAATTATTTTTGAGAAATTAAGGAAAATCCATTTTTAGCCTTTAAAAATTATTTTTGGCCTTTAAAATTTAATATCTCAACTTAGAAAATTAGGAAAAATTTTCTAAATTGCTCCTAAGGGCTTAGGAAAGAATCTAAAACATTTCCATAGATTTTATTAATCTTGTGATTTTTTATTAATTTTTCATTATTTAAATATTTAAAATATGCTTAAAAATGAAATTTTACTTTAATTACAATTTTATTTTTTAGAAAATTCCTCTGATCATAGAGAACTCCCAAAAACCAATTTTATAATTTTTTGAGTTGTATTTTAATTATTATGATTATTTTAAGTGTTAAAGAGGCCTTTAACATAGAAATATAAATTAGGTTATCAAATGAACTTCAAATGTTCTGAAATTTTTATGGGGAGTCCTTTGAACTTTAAATTAGATGTTTATTTTTTCCAAATTAATTTTTTTTGTGTTTTAGGATTGTTTAAAAATTAGGTGTGTTCTTCATGACTTAGCTCATGACAAATTTTCTTAGGGTTCTCTGGTCACAGCGAACTTACCAAAATTTTCTTGGATTTTTCTAAGCAACATGCTAATTACTATGATTAATTTATGCAAATAATAGACATAAACTTGAAAAATACATATCTCCTCATAAGGGTCTCCTCTGACTTTGGAAATATTAGGGAAGATCTCTCATGACAGAGGCTACAAATAACCCAAATAGCATGCCATGGTGAAATATTTGAATGCATGGAGATTCAAAATACTCAAAAAAGTATTTAATTAATTAAAATTTAAAATATGCATCAAATAAACCTCAAAACATTTCCACATTGTTCTCCCATGTTCACTGAACGCTAGGATATTTTTCTTTTATTTTTCAGATTTTTCTACACCAAGATATGGATTTTTGAAGTTAGGGGGTATTTTCTGAATTAATTAAATCCTATTTTCCTACTTAAACCATGTGGCACGACGACATCATGCGAAGGCTCTGAGGGCTTGCGTGGCGCGCTCTGGTTGGACGTCACCTTCCGACTCAGCGCTGACTGGGCTTGCGCTTTATGTACCAAAGCGCTGTCAGCTTCATCTCACCCATCCATTTGATACGCATGCCATCCAATGGACGTGAGTCTTCGTCCCCGTTTGGTTCATCCCGAGAGCTGTCTACCTTCTAGGCTTAAGAACTCAAGCTACACTTATCTAAATCGACATGGGTTTGTTTCTAAAGACTCATCTAACCTAGACGAAGCTATCTACATGACTAACATGGCATGAAATTGGATCTATGCAAGTGTAGAATCAAAACAAGCTCGAGACAGTGGGGAGGTTTATACCTTTGCTCTGAGAAGGGAAGCTTTAATCAGAGGTGCTTCGCACGTTCGTGGAGGTCCAAGGAGGCTAGGGATTGAACCTCTTGCTGTGATGAAATGTCTAGACCCAAATTTGATCAAGACCAAATTTGGGTGTTGATTAATGTCTAGGGTAGAGGCTCTTTATGAGGGGGCTTTGATGGGGCTTCTTCCTCTCTCACTATGGTGAAGGTTTGGGTAAGTTTAATTTGATTTTGGTTCAGTGTAGAGTTGTGGTGGTGAGTGCCCTGTTTTCGACAAGGATTTGAGCTCTGAAATTGAGCTTTGGCAAGGGAAATTACGACAGGAAAGTGGTTAGGTTTCACTGAGGAGGTCTCAACGAGCCTGTGGGAGCAATTGGGGAGGGTTTCCTTGAGAAAATTTAAGCACCCAAACTTTGACCGTGAAGAGGCCATTTTATAGGCATGGCTGGAGATGGGAGCTCAGGGCTTGGCTTTGGGTGCAAAAGCTTGCTGAGGTGGTGAGCTAAGCGACACAATTGGCCAGTGGGAGTGGGACAGCTCAGATGGGTTAATTGGGTGAGGATTTAAGTGTGGTGGCTCTTAGTTTTGAGGTGCTCCGGTGACTAGGCCAACTGAAAATGGCAGGAGAGATGCTTAGGTGGCTCAGGAACCTCAGAGGAATCTGTCACAATAATTAATTTGGGCTGGTGATTGGTTTTGGAAAAGATATCTTTGGCTTAAGCAATTTAGATAACAAAACCCTTGATTTAGGGGACCTTTAGTCCATGGCTCATCTAGGGTAGGTTAAGTGGGTCTAGCTTGGTTACTCGGACCCAAAAGTTGGCTATAGAAGTCTTGCCTTGTGTAATTTGACATAGCTAGGTCAATTTTGGTGCATGGGTCCAATGTGGGTCCAAATGGCCAAAGGTTGGGTTTGAGTTTGGCTAGCCATGACTTTGAGCCCAATTAATTGATCAACATTGTGTAGATGATTGTAATGAAGATTTTTGGTGAAGGGTTGAAATGATTTTGAGTTCAATTGGGGGTTCAATTTGAAGGATTTTGAGATTTTAGTCAATTTGGGCATATTGGGCTAGACTTGGGTCTAGGTTGGGCTAAGGCTGGGCTAGTTCAAAATTGATTGTTGAAAATAGTCAATAGGAACATCATGAAGAGTTTTAAACATAAATTGGGTGTCAATTTTGGGGTTAGGGTAATCAATTTGGTGGAATTTGGGAACATAGCCAATTTAGGGCAAATTTAGGGATTTTTGGACTTGGGTTAAAATTGAATGCAATTGAGGCTTCACCAAGGCCAATTGAAGGTCAAATTTGATGTGTATGATTGTTATGAAGAGTTTTCAATATAAATTATGGCAAATTGAGTAGGCTATGAGGCTCAATTTGGTGGGATTAAGTCATAGGGCCAAAATTGTGGGCTTGACTTAGATCAAAATTGGGCTCAAATCATGGGCCAATTAAGCTTAGATTTGGTTTAGATTGGTCATATGAAAGGTGAATTTGAGTTTAGAATTGAAATCGAGAAAAATTTGGTCCAAATTGATGGACATTTGAGGTGAATTTGGGAAAGATGAGTCTTTAAAGGCAATTTGGGGGTTTTGGTCAACATTATCGAATTTGTCAGATTGGGTTCAATTGGAAGGTCCAAATTGGTTTTAGAAATATTTAAAGTGATTTTGAAGGTTTTGAGAAAGTTTGGGGTGCCAAGGGTATTTTTGTAATTTTGTAATTTTGGTGGCATTTTAATAAATTTGGCATTTTTGTGTTGTTTTGGGTAATTTGGGTATCTTCAAATGGTTTGAAATGATTTTTGAACAAATTTGGATATTTTGGGTGAATTTGAAGATTTTGACCAAATTTAAGGTTTCAAGGGTATTTAGGTAATTTGGGTGGATTTGGGGGAAAAAGGACAAGTTGGACACTTTTTGGTAGAATTGGGGTACCAACCACCCTATGTGAGCTATGGGCCAATGGAATCCCCATCTGGCTCCTCTATGCCCTGATCTTAGCTAAACCCTAGCCTAGGGCTAGTGGGTTTAGGGGACCATCTACATGAGTTTCCCAAAAGATCAAAGGATCAAAGTCAACAAATTTTAGGTTTAGGGTTGTGAGTGATTGTGGATGAGAGTGAGTGTAAGTGAGTGAACTAGCTCTAGACTAACATTCAATGTCAACCCTAAGGTCAAGCAGTCCTATGAGCACTCTCTTTGAGCTCCCCCATAATGACCCCATCTACTATGTGCTAGAGGTTAGGGCCAATATGTAGAGCTTCAAGTTGAGCAAAGGGTAGTTTAGAATTTATAATGGTGAGGGTTCCTTTTCTAGTTCTCTAGAAATAGTCAACAAAAAATTCTTATGGCTAGACCTTAGGCTACTAAAGAGAAAAAACTAATCCTCAACGAAAAGTGAGGTCAACAAATGGATCCCCAATAGGTGGGGTGCGCTGGGCAAGCACACCGTGCGTATTGGCATTGATCGACGAGATCAACAAAACCAGCACAGACTCCTGAGTCAACAGACCTCAAAGGAGGTATAGAATTGTGTGGGCTTTTGTTTTCGCTGGGGAATTAACAAGTGAATATCTGATCAACATCGAGGATTAGGAACTCTCGTTAGGGATTAAAGAGTGGGTTTTTTGTTATCAAGTTAAGGTGTTTATAGAGGATGGGAATTAGCATTTAGGTGATGACCTCGAAGATTGAGCGTAGGATGGCATGGTGGCGGAAAGGTGTGAGTAGAGAATTGGATTTCGTGGTGGGGGTCTTACACCAATCTTGAAGATGTAGGTAGAAAATTTGATGTCGTGGCTGGGGCCTTACACCAATCTCGAAGATGTAGGTAGAAAATTAGATGTCGTGGCGAGGGCCTTACACCAATCTCGAAGATGTAGGTAGAGAATTGGATGTCGTTGAGGGGGCCTCACACCAATCTCGAAGATGTAGGTAGAGAATTGGATGTCGTGGAGGGGGAATTACACCAATCTCGAAGATGTTGGTAGAGAATTAGAAGCCGTGGAGGGGGCCTTTCACCAATCTAGAAGATGTAGTTAGAGAATTGGAAGACGTGGAGGGGGCCTTACACCAATCTTGAAGATGTAGGTAGAGAATTAAAAGCTGTGGAGGGGGCCTTACACCAATCTCGAAGATGTAGGTAGAGAATTGGATGCTGTGGCGAGGGTCTTACACCAATCTCAAAAAGTTGAGAATAGGATGAGATGTTCCATAAAGGGGAGTCTTACTCCTATCTCGGAGATGTAGGTAGAGAATTGGATGCCGTGGGGGGGTCTTATACCAATCTTAAAAGCTTGTGAAAAGGAAAATAATGTTTTGGTATTGGCCTCGAGGGCAGGAATGTAGTGCAGAATGTTTGTGGTGTTGAATTTGTAAATGTGTGCATGTAAAAAGGTTGACATCGGTGAGAAAGATATGTGAAATTTTGTGGGGTTTTGTGCAAAATGTGAAATTTTGCAGGGACTGTGAGGAGAATTAGTGCAGACAATGATAGTCGTGCTGCGCGAGCAAAGTGTAAGAGACCTCAAAATTGAGTGAATCAACTCAACAAATTTATTTTCTTGTCTTGTTGTTTTTATCACATTTAACTATCAAAATATGTTTTCAAATTTTAAAAAAAATTTGTTGATTGGCTTTTTTTTCAAAAGAGTATTTTATTTGAATTTTATTATTATCAAGTTTTTATTGTTTCGTTCTTTGTTCATTATAGTCCCGAACCAATGTATGGCTTCATTGCTTTTATCCATCGCACAAAAAGCGCAATTGAACAAACAAACAAAATTTTGAAAGAGATTTCATTAATCTGCTCCAATAAATGTTACAGATTAAGTGCAGACCAAAGCCTCAAAAAGTATAATTATGCTAACTGCATCAAATTACATCTGAAAATATCCCAGGTTGAGTACATATCATAGGCTGAGCATGTCTAATACATATCATATTTGTTATGACAAAATGCAGTAAGAGGAATCCTCTGAGTGTTTGTCTCTGGTGAGGAAAGTTCCTGATCGAGCTGACCTACTAAGCCATGCTCCAGGATAAGAGTTCATTTTTCATGTGTCTAGAGATGCAGCTCTCTCATAGCTAGTAAGGCATGAGCTCTTCTAGCTCCGGGTCCGGTCGGAATCCATATGACATTTTGCTGTCATCCATCCTTCGGAAGGTTAAAGACACTTTATGGTGTTACACCCTTGGAATGCAATGTTTGGCGATGTCTGCTCCGTTTGTTTTAAGAACAAGCACTGAACCTACGGGTAGAGGAATCTCCACGGCACCTTTGAACTCGTCGGGGCCGATGATATCAATGCAGAAAGGTCTCACAAAGTCATGATGGTCAATATGCAGAGGAATGCAATCGCCCTTGTCGTAGATTTTGATGATGCAGCTGTTAGGAATGCAATTGGGTGGAAGTATGCTCCATCGAACCATTCTCTTGATCATCTATTTTATCATGGGAGGTAGTAGATCAACCTCATCGTGTCTCAGAATCCTATGAGGATTTCCTTGTCTGTCTTTAGTGAAGTGGTAAAAATAGCCACATTGTATGGTGATCCTGTCCTTTCCATGCATCCAGTTTCGTCGCTCATAATAGGTTCTTTCCATCAGGAGGCTTGCTTTCTCTTAGATCAAAGATGGAGTTGAGAATACTTCTTTCGTCGCTCTCGGAGAAGACCCTAGTATATAGCTCAAAGCCTTCTAGTATATTAATGAACCTTCCTTAAAGTTCTTCATAAATTCAAAATCCCTTTTGCTTACTTTACTGATTTTGTAGTATTTTGCCGTGCTGATAATTAGCGGCTGTCGGGGATGTTCCCTCATTTCAACATCGATGGGAATCCAAGTTGGTGCTACTTCTGTCTCCAACGGAATGTATGACTTTGTATCTAACGGGATATATGGTTCTGTACTCAACGAGACATATGGTTCCCCCATTGGGTAATTAGTGGTCTGAAATCCATTGTCAGTGGACACATACTCCTCCAAAGTACTATAGAGCTCTAGGTGGAGGACGTTGCAGTCCGGACATTCCACAAATGCCCTTGTAGCTGATGTACGTGTAGGTATCTCAGTGTTGCATGTCGGGGAACCCTTACAAAGAACATCTAAAACTGGTGGTATCTTCAACTCTGTAAAGAACTCAAACTCATTGTCTGTAGCAGGCAAGCTAGAAGAGATCTCTCTCATGCCTGGATCGTAGATATTCCCCTCGGGAATAAGGGTGAGCAAGTTTTTTGCCTCCTCTAACATCTTTTCTCTTTGCGTAAGAAAGCCCTATGCTTTCGGGGGGTTAGCGTTCCTGCGCTGAGTTCTCCGTAGTGGTGCATCTGACCATCTTTCATCATTGGCAGCGACTATGCCTCCAGTCGGCGTAGCTATCATAGAGGTAGAAGACTAGTCCCCTCCCTTGGGTCTTGCTGTACCATCACATTTTTCCCCTTTAGTGAAGAACTATCTCTGGTGCTTAACCTTAACAGTGATGGTAGCCCTTCTTTTTCCTAGCGGCTAACCACATCCATCAGAGGACCCTCATAGTCCATGTCGACTTGACTAAAGTCCACGTCAAAGTCTATGGTGCCACCCTGCGGCGTCCTTTCCTCATTGAGTACGAGGTTCCAGCCATCTTTGAAAGCAAAGATTAGCCTCTGGCCTAATTTTTTTCTCTGCAGACGATAAGAAAAACATCAGTAAGCTGAAATTTGGCAGGAACAAAAACAAAACAAAGTGTTTGTTAAAGAAAACTTTATTTTATGTTGGTGAGAAAATTATTTATTTATGTATTTATTTTGTTTAATTTAGTAGAATATCAAATTTTAAAAAAGAGAAAATTGAAGTGTATAATTTCAAAAATTTTCATTAAATTAAGGTTAATTTTATTACAAAAATTTGGACTTGGACATAGATATTTTGGCCAAATAAATAACCCCAGAACAATCAAAATTTTAAAATTTCAAATCAAGTGATGCTAAGCAATGCAGGTTGCGTAGTATGTTTTCAGGTATCGTCCGTTGATTGGCATCATGGGTCTCTCACCCTAAAAATCTACTAGCTGGTAGGCTTGTCATACGTAGACCTTTTCTATGACAAATGGTCCCTCCCAAGTTGGCTCAAATTTTCCACCTATCTTGCGGTGTGCAAGAATGGGTCTTTTGAGCATGAAGACAAGGTCACCAAATTTGAATGTCCTTGGGTGGACCAATTTGTCATGAGCTTGTACCATCTTTTCCTGGTAAAGTTCCAAATGTTATTGTGCTTCTAGTTGTTTTCCCTCAAGACTCTCTAGTTCTTCAAGATTGAGTTTTGCACTTTCTTTTGTTGTAAACTAATTAAAGATACCGACTCTTAGAGATGTCGTCTGAACTTCTAATGGTAGTACGACCTCGAACCCGTACACGAGCATGTAGGGTGTACACTGAGTAGGAGTCATGAACGTCATCCGGTAGGACCACAAAGCTTTTAATAATTTGTTGTTCCAATCTCTTTTATTTTTGTCCAGTGTTTTCTTTAAAATCTGTACCAACGTCTTGTTAAAGGCCTCGGCCAATCCATTTGCTATGGGATAGTAAATCATAGAGTATCTACAATCTATCCATACCGTTTGACAAAATTGTTGATTTTTGTGCTTTTGAAGGTTGTCCCATTATTAGAAATTATTCTTCGTGGAACTCCGAAATGGTAGACGACTTGGCTTTTGAAGAATTGAAGGATGTGCTGTGTTGTAACCTCTCGTAATGACACTGCCTCTACCAATTTGGAAAAATAATCCGTAGCGACAAGTATAAACATGTGTCACTTGGAAGACAAAGGGTCTATCAGACCTATTATGTCTGTGCCCCAACACTCAAATGACCATGAGGCAATGGTTGGGTGTAGCACATTTGGAGGTTGGTGCAAGACCACCCCATGCACTTGGCACTGGTGGTATCTTCTGGCTGTATCCATGCAGTCGGACATCATTGCCGGCCAATAATATTTGAGTCTCTTGATCTTTATTATCATCTTCGGCCCTGAATGGTGAGCGCCACATAATTTGACATGTAACTCTTATACAATATTTTGTGCCTCGGCTCTGCTCAAACATTGTAGCCACATTTGATCGAACGATCTTCTCTAGAGGACGTCACCCACTATAGTGTAAGACATAGATTATTTTGTAATGTGATATGCCTTAGACTTGTCCTTTGACAGCTTTCTAGTTTGCAAATATTTTGTTAATGACTTGCACCAATCTTGATTGATATCCGCAACCGCAATTATCATTTCTTCTTCTTTCCCGAGCTTGTGTTGAGTATTGAGGTCGATTAGAGACAAAACCTATCTTCCTTGTATTGTGATATCAATGGAATCTCCGGGGGACATGTCAGCTCCTTAGCAAGTTTTGCTTGAGCGTCAGCATAGGCATTATCTCTTTGAGGAATCCGGGAGAAAGTTACATTGGGAATCTGCTCCAGCAGCTTCATTGTGTACTGATGGTATTCCACTAATCTTGATTTTAAAATCTTGTACTGTCCAGTGACTTGCTGGATGACAAGTTGAGAGTCACCGTAGATGACAACATTTGTTATATCCATCGAGATTGCCAACTCCAAGCCGGTAATTAGCACTTCTTATTTGGCTTCATTATTGGTGCATGACTCTATCAGGTGGCATCAAAACCTTAGCATACCCTTATCTGGCGTGATAAAGATTAAACTGATTCCGTCTTTGCCCCGTATAATTGTGCCTAACCCTTTGTCTCTTCTGGCTGATGAAGCTCCATCAATGTACATCTCCCAGTGTTGCGCTCTAGAGAATTCCATTTGTAATATTTGTTCATCTGGTAGTTCGTCATTAAGAGGGGACCCAGTTGGAAGTGGGTGTGCAGCGAGAAAGTCTGCTAAAATATGTCCCTTGATAGCACGGAGGGGAACAAAAGTTATATCAAATTGCAACAAAATCATCGACCATCTTGCTAGATGTCCAGAGAGTGTTGATCGGGTCATCAAATATTGCAACGGATTAAATTTGAAGATTAGGGTAATCTTATGAGAAAACATATAATGTCTAAGCTTTTGCGTGAAAGTTTAGGGTAATCTTATAAGAAAACATATAATGTTTAAGCTTTTGGGCGGAAAAAATCAAAGCTAGACAATGCTTCTCAATTAGTGGATACCTTATCTCAGTCGGTATTAAGCGGCGACTCAAGTAGTACAGTGCATTTTCTTTACCCTCGTCATTGAATTGGGCTTAAGAGGGCTCCGAGCAAGTTGTCTAAGGCCGTGGTATAAAGTATCAACGGTTTTCCCAGGCTCGGGGCTGCCAAAATAGGAGGTACCATTAAATACTGTTTAACGTCCTCAAAGGCCCGCTGGCATTTCTCTTCCCAAATGAATTTGACGTCCTTTTTAATTAATGCTGATAAAGGCTGACACCTACCTGAGAGATTAGAAATAAGGTGCCTCAGATACGCCAACTTCCCTTGGAAGGAATGTAGTTGTTTCAATGTTTTGGGAGGAGGCATTTCTAAGATAGCTTTAATCTTATCTGTGTCAATCTCGATTCCCCGATGACGGACAACAAATCCTAGAAATTTTCCGGAGGTAACGCCGAAGGCGCACTTTAAGGGATTCATCTTAAGGTCATATCATCGTAACCGTTCGAACACGATCCTCAAGTAGTACAAATGGTCTATCTTTCATTTACTTTTGTTGACCAAATCATCCACATAGCATTCCACTTGGTTGTGAATAAGATCATAAAAAATCTTTGCCATAGCTCATTGGTATGTCGCTCCAGCATTCTTCAACCCAAACGACATCACTGTAGAGCAGAAAATCATGATAAGTGTTCTGAATGCTGTAAGTACTGCATCTTCAGGAGCCATCTTGATTTGGTTGTATCTAGACGATCCATCCATGAAGGAGAATATTTCATGTGTAGAAGCAATATCCACCATCATTGTTGGTATCAATAATGGGAATTCGTCTTTTGGACATGTTTTGTTCAAATCTTTGAAGTCGACACAAACTGATTTTTCCATTTTTCTTCTTAACTGACATGATGTTAGATAACCACATGGGGTATTGGTCTTCTTTTACAAAGTTAGCATCTATTAATTTCTTCACGTCGGCGATGACTTGCTGCTATATTTTGAGGCACATTCTTCTAAGAGTTTGTTTCACTTGGGTTATGTCTTTGTCCACCCCAAGTTTATAAGCTGCAACGTCTGCTGACAGTCCTGACATTTAATCATAAATCCATGCGAAACAATCTTTGAATTATGTTAACAGTTTAGTTAGCTCTAAAGATTCTTCATCATTGAGTAGAGAACTTATAAATGTAGGTCGGGGTTGTTGTAGTCCCGAGGTTAATTTCCTTCAATTCATCAACATTTGATTTAATTTCCTCCTAAAATTCTGGTGGAGCATCTTCTATTAGCTGATCAGCAGAGTCATCGTCCATATCAAGACAATCCTCTCCTGATTCAATAGTAACAACCATGCAAAATTTTCAATCATCGACTGGTAAGACTGTACCAAATTCGAGACCCTCTTTCGAGTTGGGAGTTTGACTTTTAACATCCCATAATTTTTCAAAGAGATGTAGTTTATCTTTTGACATTTATTTTGGCAAATGTCCCTATTGAATTCATTTTTGTACACAAGGCGAAAAATAACCAAAAGGAAAATTCATTAATTCATTAGGATCATCATCCAAACTTACATGATTTTCAAGATTAGTAGAAATAGAAGCACGATAAAACTTGATCAACTTTGAACCAGCGCTACGGACTTCCTTGACCTCTAAACTCTCAACCTTTTTAGGGAAAATCGGAGTAAGGGTCATGGTGTTCACATAGTGATTTATTCGATCGTACATTATCTCATATTCACTTTTCTCCGTATCTTCCAAGGATATCTCGTACTATGGTTTCTTCTATTTTGTCTTCATTATTTCATCTTCAAAACTTTCTTCATCACCAATGTAGATGGTCGGCCTAGTCCGTTCAAGAATTGAGTTGGATTTTCCTCGTGCACATCCCCGAACTCGACCTCGGGTGCGCAAACTAAAAGAACCTCCACCAATTTGCTACAAAAGAGTGACGTAAGATTGCTGAAGCAGAGTTGAATGGCTCTGCCGTTGTACTTCTTCAGAATATTCACTTTTACACTTCACAATTTTACAAGAGAAGACAGTTTTCTTTGAAGGTGTGTAGTAGGCAACATCTTTATTAATGCCAACTTCATGAACTGAAAAATAGTTGTAGATCTCCCTTGATGCAATGTTCTTTTCTTTCCTTATAATACTTAATGCACTAGTATAGAGACGATAGAACCAGGTTGTGTTCGTGAATCCATGGTCGACCAAGTAGAGCGTTGAAAGAGGTCTCAGTATCGATGATATGGAACTTAGCGGTTGTTAATAGTTCTCTAACCTTCATAAGTAATGAATTGATCCAAGGGCTCTCTCTCCCTTTTGGTTGAATCCTCTTAACATTATTTTATTGGCCGTAAGCCCTTGGGCTAGATAGGCCAATGTTTGTAGGCTCATCAAGTTGAGGGATGCTCTAGGATCTACTAAAACTGTGGACAACACAGATATACCAATGTTAACCGAGATATAGAGCGAATAATTGTGGTCGATGATACTGAACAAAGAATCTTCATCTATGAAGGTTACCCCAGACTGTTCCTTCAACGAGCAACTTCATCTGAGGATGTGCTGGCCAATTGGGCTAATAAAGTCTCTGGGTCAAGCAGAGATGTAACCAGAGACTCTCTCATCTCCTTTGATAGGATTAGAGCATCGTAGATGCTTAATCTGGTCGGCAACTTCTTAAGAAGAGCTAGCATGTTGTAATCCACTTTGTATGATCTTCTGATTTTCTCTTGGTTATGTGATTCTTCCGCTGGCGGAGGTGGATGTAACTCCTCTTGAGTTACTGTTTTCTTTCCTTTATCCATTGGAGCTGCTCTCGGATGTAATACTCTCCCGCTCCTTAAGTTTACTTCTGTAATTTTTTCTTCTTGAGATATCATTGTTAAATCTTCCGGTGTTTCCTCTTTATTGGAAAGATCTAAGTTGATGGCCAGTGGTGCACCGTGGTACTCGAGGATTGGTTCCTCACTTTCGGTGCTGTCGTAAGCGGTTTTGTCGATGTCTTCTTCAGTCTTGTTAATGTGTTTGTGGACTCAAGTACAATTTGAGGATCATTTTGGGAATCAAGATCGATGCTAGATTAATCAAAATTAGTTACGTTATCACCAGAAATAGTTAAAACATAGTCGAAATTATAATCATTATATTCATAAGAACCCAGAGGGGTAAAAAGATAATCATACAAGGTCGGGAGTTTGAGGATTTTCTTCCTCGAATCCAAGACAACTAATCTAGCAGAGGCAACCCCTATCCTACCCTTCGTGCTATCACTCTTCATGATGGTGTTATTCTTCTTCTTTGTCTTTGACGATGACGAATCTCTTGGTGAAATCTTCATCTCGGGCTTGACAAGCTGAAGACTTTGAACAGCGGCCTGCCTTGATGCATCCTAGATCTGGTTCAGTATCTTCTTGAGCTTGTTCCAGGTTGTACTCCATCCATCTTTTCCAGTATATGGGTCGATCAAAGAGATTGAATCAGTCGAAATCAAATTTATAGAACCTCTTTGAGGTTCTTTTAAATATTCTTTCGGGATTATTATATTTCCTTCCTGAAGATTTTTCTCGAGCCAATCCTTAAAGATGAAACACTCCTCTATAGTGTGTCCCAATAATCTGTGATACGAGCAATAATTTGGTTGATCTTTCTTATCAACCTCTTCGGGTTTCTTTCGATATGTTAATATGAATTCAGGCTTCTTCATTAGACTTCTGAACATCTTGGGTACTGCTTCATCTTTGAAGGAATACAACACTTTTCTACGTTTTGCAATGGTCATTTTCTTCTTCTCTGGTCCGTATGATCCTCCCTGAGATGGTTGCTAGCTAGACTGGCCATACTGTTGTGTTTGTTGTTGAGCATATTGTGATGGCGATTGATGAATATTTCTACATATATCTTCATTGGTTGTTTTCCTTTATCGACAGTTGCCACTGTTCCTAACTTCTTTTCAAATACTCTGGTTGCCTTAAATTTCTCACGAGAATCCATATGTTTGATATCTTCTTGAAGACTGCTGGCTTTGCTGAGTAGCTTCTCAAAGGATTTAATGGTGAGTCCCTTGAGCATGAAAACTACTGGCCCATGAATGCTTTTGAGTAAGATCTCAATCGCATGATGTTTCTATATCTGAGGTTCACATTTCATGCTAAGGTTTCTTCACCTCAAAACATAGTCCGCTAAAGTCTCGTTGGGCTTTTGCTTTTCCATCATGAGATCTCCAATAGACACATGATGTTGTGCTCCAGCAAATCTTTTCACGAACAATTGTTCTAATTCGGTGAATACCTTAACTGATTTGTTGGGTAAATCAACATACCAATCAAAAGCGATTCTTGACAGGCTGCTGACAAACTGTCGAAAAAGAAAGGCTTTGTTACCTCTGGTATTACCACAACTGGTTTGAAAATGTGTTATGTGTTGCCTGGGATTTCCAGTCTCGTCGAATATCTTAAAGTTAGATGACACAAAACCCTTAGGGTAGGGTACGGCATCGAACTCCTTCGGATAAGGTTTACCCTTTAAAACCAATGCACCACCCTTAGATTAGGTTAAGGCTTCCCGAACTTGTTTGAACATTTGGTTAAATTCCCTTTCTAGGAAGGCCCTTGATGGAGAATCCTTGTTTTCTTGCTCATCCCTATTTGTTGAGGCAACTTCTCTCTTTTCATTTGTGATATGTATAATCTCCGGTTGATTGACTTCTGAAGAGGATAAATTTGAATTGTGACCATGGCAGTCATGGCTGCGACCATCTCTTCTATCCTTTTCCCAGTTGGCTGACTTGCTCATCCCTTAAGAAGATAACCCTACACAGCTCATCTACGACGTTCTCTTTGACGGGAGGTTGAGCGTCACACGTAGATGTAGCGGCTCTGGTTTCAATGACATATACATCCATGAAATCCTCTTTGAGGTAATCATTGAAGTCAAAATCTTCATCATCATCATCAATGAAAACTCCATGTTCTCAGGCTAATTTGGAAATCTCAACCCTAAGCTTTTCGACATTTTCTTCATTTATTTTCTCTCGGATTGTCTTAAGATATGGAGGACACTGTTGGATCTCCGCCACTTGTTCCTCCATCTCGCTGGCAATTGCTGTGACAATGCCATATACTTTAGACCCTAGCTTCATTCTCTGATCTTGCCTTGCGGGCTTACTGGACTGTATCAGTACAGCGACCTTGGGTATCCACACCTTTTTCTTTGACGGTAATGTCTTGAGATGGAGTGTCTTAGCAGATACATCGGCATGTTGAGGAGAAGTATGCTCCTCATGGCACAGACCAAATACAGTACTGGTTAGTCTCTTCTTTTTTTCCTTTGGAACTTTAGGAACATCTCTATAGTGGGTGATTGATAGAACTCTCGGACCCAGACACAACTTAATTGGTCGACGGCCTGCGGGTCTAGTGACAATACAATTGATAGTAACAGTGGCGGTATCAACTCTGCTTCCCAAGAGGAACCAGACAAAAATGCGAGTAGGTAAAGCTTCAATTGACTTCTGGGAGCATCTGATAGATCTGACGTCCTTTAGAATTTCTTTCTTCATGTGAGGGGATACTGCACGTCCCACTCGTTTGAGTAACTCACAAACTGAGCAACCTTCCTTAGTAGCTAGTCTCTGAAAAACTGAACTGACTCGGGTGATCGGAGCAGGCTTCTTCCTCTCCTGACTATGCCCATGAAGTGACGGTAAAGTAGCGGAAATCTTTTGGATACTTTCATACCCGTTGGTATCCATTAAGGGATGGAACCAACTCCCTCGCAGAAGTAGATAGGACTTCGATAATCCTAACTCGTCCTGGTGAGGATCTTAATCAACAGGTACCTCTTTAGGAGTCTGGGCTTTAGCAACCTTCTGAACCTTCATGTTGTGGTTTCTTTTTTGGGTTCGGGTTAACAGTGCAGTCCTCAAACTTGATCCAATTTCAAATACTGAGGGCGAGACAACTAACCGTTCAGTCGGGTCTTTAACAATCATAACTTCCTTTCCCTTAGCAGAAGCGGGAAGAATGAACTTGGTAGGTGCCTAGGCGGTAGTAGGCTTGACCTTCTTACAAGAAGGAAAATCCTGAAGGCAGTTCAGGTTAAACTCAATAGTCAACTTCTGAACCTATGGAGCAACGACTTTCATTACAACAAACGGGGCTTTCCTGAGAACGACCTTGAGATCTTCAAATCCGACTCCGAACTTGATGGTGGGAGCGGCATTGCGGGCGTTGTAGCTCGTCAGCAGGTCGTAGGGAAAAGTGAGCGTTGGGCACACCATTGCAGGAGCTTTAAAAGAGAAAGCTCTAGGGTTAGCTATTTGGTCAATACCTTGTAATCCTAGTGCGAGCACTAAAATTAGCAGTGGCCAATTTGTAGACTGGGTAAGTCCTTATTTGATTTTTGGAGGTTTTAAAATTTTAGTAAAAATAGTTTGAAAGTTGAAAGATTTAATTAATATAAGGAGAATTAAAGAGCACGCACAACATGACACAATTCGATTTAATTTACAAATCAACAAATCAAACTTGAAAGAAAAATGTAAAGTGTTTAGGACCCAATGTGGGACCAACTTTACAACGCACAATGCCCTGGTAGAACTAATCCACCAACACACCTATTGAGGATCTGACCCCACATGAAGATTAAAAGTCCTTAATGGCCTCCTGAACCTCTCTGTTCAAAGGTGATTGTACAAACGGTTTTGAAGTCCAAAGAGTTGATCGTACTTTCCCAAGACAGAAATGGGTAAAGCGTTCCAACGGAAGAAGGGTAATTTAGTCCATAAGGGACATTGACACATTACCGATGTATAAAGATAATATTTTCTGATTTAAATGGAGAGAAAAACTATATCCCCAGTGGAGTCGCCATAAGTTGGTGGAACTATTTTGGGTGTGGAGTTGCCCGTTAGAAATTCTTGGTTGTCGGAATTAAAATCCTGTCGCCCACTTCAGAAAGTCGTTTAATATATATATATATATATATATATATATATAT
>JXCR01116016.1:109751-171704 GCA_002079205.1 Phalaenopsis hybrid cultivar
GAGGGAAAATGGTTGGAATGCACTGAGGTGATCTTGGGGAAGATCTGTGTGAAGTTTGGAGAGGCCTCTCTAAGGAAATTTCAGCACACTTCTCATGGCCGTGGGAGGTGAGTTTTTATAAAAATGGCCATGGGGTGGCTCTCAGGGCATAANGTGGAGGTGTTTTGGGTTCTATCCTGGTTTCTGGCAAGGTTTCAAGCTCAAAATTGAGCTCCGACAATGGGAATGGNTGCTTAGGTGGAGGGCAGAGGAGCTCTTCAATTTGATTTGGATGAGCTGGCCTCTAGGTTTGATTTGGGTGAGGTGTCATGGGGGTGGCTCTCGGTTTTGGTCTTTTCCGGCCCCTAGGTTGGCCGACCGGCCAGGGGGGAGGTGGCTAGGAGCTCAGGGAACCCAGAGGAATCCAGCACAGCAATTTAATGCAAATGTGCTTGGATTTGGCAAAGATATCTTAAGCATGTGCATTTTTGGAAATAAGATCCATTAATTAGGGGGACCTTCGGTCCATGGATTAATTTAGGTGATTTCATGGTGTTTGGACTGGTTACTAAGTCCAACTAATGGCTGTGGTGGAGTTAATTTGGTGGCCTTAGGGTGGTTAGGTCACATTTAGTGCATGGGTCCAAGTGGGTGCAAATGACCAAAATTTAGGTTTGGGTTAGGCTAGCCATGTCAATTGGCTCAAATTATTGTTGAATTTGGTGTAGATTATTTTAAGGAACAACTTTGGTGAAGGATGGAAGTGGTTTTGAGTTCAATTGAAGGGTCAATTTGAATGAATTTTGAATTTTAATCAATTTGGTCATGTTGGGCTAGGCTTGGGTCTAGCTTAGGTTAGCCTTGGGCTAAGTCCAAATTAATTATTGTAAATGGTCAATAGGGACCTCATGAAGAGTTTTCAACATAAATTGGATGCCAATTTGGAGGTTAAGGCAATCAATTGGGTGAAATGTGGGGACTTAGCCAATTTGGGGCTAAATTTTGGAATTTTGGATTTACGCCAAAGTCAAATGGATTTGAAGCTTCACCAAGTTCAATTGATGATTGATTTTGATGTATATGAATGTTATCAAGATTTTGCAACATCAATTGGGGCCAATTGACTAGGCCATGGGTTCAATTTGGTGAGATTAAGTCATATGGTCAAAATTAGGGTTCTGACCTAAATCAAAATTGGGCTCAAATCATGGACCAATTGAGCTTGGATTTGGTTTAGTTTGATCGTATCAAAAGTGAATTTGAGTTTAGGATTGGAATTGGAGTCAATTAAGATCAAATTGGTGGACATTTGAGTTGGATTTGGGGAAAATTGGGTCTTTAAAGGGCAATTTGTGGGTTTTTGGTTAAAGATGGTCAAAATGGCCAAATTAGGTCATGTGGTAGTTAAGAGAAATGAAATTGGGATTATTTAGGGTTTATTGGGATTTTCTGGGAATTTTTGGAATTTTTGGGATTTTGGGTCCAAGAGGGGTATTTTGGTAATTAGGGGGTGTCTTAGGGGGTAAGGGTCAAGATGGGTATTTTGTTAGATTTGAGGTACCAGGCATCACCAATAAGTCCTCTACATAGTGGTCTTAGCCAAACCATAGCCCCAGGGCTAGTAGGTTTAGGGGACCATCTACATGAGTATCCCAAAAGATCAAGGGATCTAGGCTTGGGCTAGTAGGTTTAGGGGACCATCTACATGAGTATCCCAAAAGATCAAGGGATCTAGCTAGATTTGAGTTCAGGGTTGTGAGTGATTGTGGGTGTAGATTAGTGTAGTGAGTGCCTTAGCTCTAGACCAACACCCAAGGTCAACCGATTTTAGGGGACCATCTACATGAGTATCCCAAAAGATCAAGGGATCTAGGCTAGAAATTTGAGTTGGGACCATCTACATGAGTATCCCAAAAGGTCAAGGGATCTAGACTAGAAGTTTGAGTTCAGGGCTGTGAAATTGCAAATTTATCCTTTAATTAAGAAAAATGAGGTTGGTTTCTATCAATTAATTCCTTGTGTTTCGATCATCTAAACATGTTAATTAAGATCAAAGATTGTTCATTTCCCCTTCTTGAATTAAGCCTAAATGTTAATTAAGACTAAATTTTCAAAATTATACATTTGTCCCTTTGGCTCTATCACTTCATAATTCATCAAATTTATTTCAAATGACTTTAGAATTTTTATCCTACCTCACTCAGGGGTCAATTAAGACATCAAAGGAGAAAATGGGATTTTTAAAAATTTAATTTAATTTATATAATTATTTACATGCAAAAATAGGATTCTTCAAAGAAAATTCAATAACTTGACTAAGGCCAAGCCTAATCACTTGAAATTTTAACTAGAGGTAGACTTAGACAAGAGAACCAGTTGGACCAAACTTCATGATTGTTTGAGTTATATTTGAATTATTAGAATTATTTTAACTTCTAGAGTATTAATTAATTATAAAATATTTTAAATTTGGAAAATTAAGTTTTATCTTTTTTTAAAATCTCTCCAAGGTAAAAAAATTGATAAAAATAAATTTTACATTTTTTTTTATTTTTCTTTGAATTATTAGAATTATTTTAGTGAGAAATAAAGGAAAATCCATTTTTAGCCTTTAAAAATTATTTTTGAGCTTTAAAAGTCAATATTTTCACTTAGAAAATTAGAAAAAATATTTCAATTGCTCCTAAGGAAATAATTTAAAACATTTCCATGAATTTTATTATTTTGTGATTTTTATTAATTTCATTATTTAAATATTTAAAATATGCTTAGAAATGAAATTTTTACTTTAATTGAAATTTTATTTTTTAGAAAATTTCTCTGATCACAGAGAACTCCCAAAAATCAATTTTATAATTTTTGGAGTTATATTTTAATTATTATGATTATTTTAAGTGTTAGAAGCGACCTTCAACTTAGAAAATTAAATTAGGTTATGAAATGAACTCTAAATAATTTAAAATTTTTATGGGGAGTCCTCTGAAATTTAAATTACGGTGGAGAATTAAAATCAAGCCAGTTAGTTGTTTTTTTTTTCCAAATTAATTTATTTTGTGTTTTAGGGTTTTGTGAAACTAATGACTTGGCTCATGATAAATTTTCCTAGGGTTCTCTGGTCACAGTGAACGTACCAAAATTTTCTTGGATTTTTCTAAGCAACATGCTAATTATTATGATTAATTTATGAAAATAATAGAAATAAACTTGAAAAGTACATATCTCCTCATGAGGGTATCCTTTGACTTTGGAAAAATCAAGGAAGATCCCTCATGACAGAGGCTACAAATGACCCAAATAGCATGTCATGGTGAAATATTTGATTGCTTGGAGAATTAAAATACTCAAAACAGTATTTAATTAATTAAAAATAAAATATGCCTCAAATGAACCTCAAACCATTTCCACATTATTCTCTTATGTTCACTAAGCACTAGAATATTTTTTTTTTTATTTTTGAGATTTTTCTATATGAAGATATGGATTTTTAAAGTTAGGGGATATTTTATGAATTAATTAAATACTATTTTCCTACTTAAACCACGCGACGCCATGACATCATGCGACGGCTCTGAAGGCTTGCGTGGCGCGCTTTGGTTGGACGCCGCCTTCCGACTCAATGCTGATTAGGCTTGCGCTTTATGTACCAAAGAGCTGTTCGAATTCATCTCACCCGTCCATTTGATACACGTGTCATCCAACGACCGGTTTTTGTCCCCATCTGGTTCATCCCGAGAGTCGTCCACCATCTAGGCTTAAGAACTTGAGCTACACATAACCAAATCGACTCAGGTTTGTTTCTAAAAACTCATCTAGCTTAGACGAAGCTATCTATACAACTAACATGGCATGAAATTGGATCTATGCAAGTGTAGAATCAAAACAAGCTCAGGACAGTGGGGAGGTTTATACCTTTTCTATGAGAAGGGAAGCTTCAATCAGAGGTGCTCGACACGTTTGTGGAGGTCCAAGGAGGCTAGGGATTGAACCTCTTGCTGTGGTGTAATGTCTAAACCCAAATTTGATCAAGATCAAATTTGGATGTTGATCAATGTCTAGGGTAGAGGCTCTCTATGAGGGCTCTTTGATGGGGCTTCTTCTTATCTCACTATGATAAAGGTTAAGGCAAGTTTAATTTGATTTTGGTTCAGTGTCGAGTTTTGGTGGAGAGCATCCTGTTTCTGGCAAGGATTTTAACTCTGAAATTGAGCTCTGACAAGGGAAATTAGGGCAGAGAAGTGGTTAGGTTGCACTGAGGAGGTCCTAAGGAGGCTGTGGGAGCAATTGGGCAGGGTCTCCTTGAGAAAATTTCAGCACCCAAACTTTGATCATGAAGACGACATTTTATAGCCATGGTCGGAGAGGGGAGCTCAAGGCCTAGCTTTGGGTGCAAAAGCTTGCTGAGGTGGTAAGCTAAGTGGCACAATTGGCCAATGGGAGTGGGACAGCTCAGATGGGTCAATTGGGTGAGGATTTAAGTTAGGTGGCTTTCGATTTTGAGGTGCTCCGGTGACTAGGTCGGCAGCAATGACAGAGGAGGTTCTTAGGTGGCTCTGGAACCTCAGAGGAATCTGTCACAACAATTAATTTGGGTTGGTGATAGGTTTTGACAAAGATATCTTTGGCTTAAGCAATTTAGGAAACAAATTCCTTGATTTAGGGGACCTTTGGTCCATGTCTCATCTAGAGTGGGTTAAGTGGGTCTAGCTTTGTTACTAGGACCCAAAGGTTTATTGTACAAGTCTTTCCTTGATCAATTTGACATGGCTATGTCAATTTTGGTGCATGGGCCCAATGTGGGTCCAAATGGTCTAAGGTTGGGTTTGGGTTAGGCTAGCCATGACCTTAAGCCCAATTAATTGATCAATGTTGTGTAGTTGATTGTAATGAAGATTTTTGGTGAAGGGTTGAGATGATTTTTAGTTCAATTGGAGGTTCAATTTGTAGGATTTTGGGATTTTGGTTAATTTGGGCTAGACTTGGGTCTAGGTTAGACTAAGCCCAAATTAATTATTGAAAATGGTCTATAGGAACATCAATAAGAGTTTTCAACATAAATTGGGTGTTAATTTTGGGGTTATGGCAATCAATTTGGTAGAATTTGGGGACAGCCAATTTAGGGCAAATTTGGGGTTTTTGGACTTGGGTTAAAATTGAAAGCAATTGAAGCTTTAGCAAGGCCAATTGAAGGTCAAATTTAATGTGTATGATTGTTATGAAGAGTTTTCATAACAATCATTGAGTAGGCTATGAGGTTCAATTTGGTGGGATTAAGTCATAGGGCCAAAGTTGGGGGCTTGACTTAGATCAAAATTGAGCTCAAAGCATGGGTCAATTAAGCTTATATTTGGTTTAGTTTGGTCATATGAAAGGTGAATTTGAGTTTAGAATTGAAATTGAGGGAAGTTTGGTCCAAATTGATGGACATTTGAGGTACATTTGGGAAAGTTGGGATTTTAAAGACAATTTGGTGGTTTTGGTCAAAATGGTCAAATTGGGTTCAATTGAAGGATCTAAATTGGTTTTAGAAAAATTTGAAGTAATTTAGGAGGTTTTGGAAAAGTTTGGGGTGCCAAGGGTATTTTTTAATTTTGGGGGTATTTTGGCAAATTTGACATTTTTGGGTGGTTTTGGATAATTTGGGTATCTTTAAATGGTTTGAAATGTTTTTTGAACAAATTTGGATATTTTGGGTGATTTTAAGGATTTTGATCAAATTTAGGGTTTCAAGGGCATTTAGATAATTTTGGTGGATTAAGGCCAAGTTGTACAGTTTCGTAGAATTGGGGTACCAACCACCCTATGTGAGCTATGGACCAATGAAATTGCCATTTGGGTCCTCTATGCACTGGTCTTAGCTAAACCCTAGCTTAGGGCTAGTGAGTTTAGGGGACCATCTACATGAGTTGCTCAAAAGATCAAGGGATCAAAGTCAACAAATTTTAGATTTAGGGTTGTGAGTGATTGTGGGTGAGAGTGAGTGTAAGTGAGTGAACCAGCTCCAGACCAATATCCAGTGCCAACTTTAAGGTCAAGCAGTCCTATGGGAACTCTCCTTGAGCTTCCCCAAAATGACTCACCTACTAAGTGCTAGAGGTTATGACCAATGCGTAGAGCTTCAAGTTGAGCAAAGGCGAGTTTAGAATTTCTAATGGTGAGGGTTCCTTTTCTAGTTCTCTAGGAATAGTCAACAAAAAAGTCCTATGGCTAGACCTTAGGCTACTAAAGAGGAAAAACTAAATCTCAACCAAAAGTGAGGTCCTATGGCTAGACCTTAGGCTACTAAAGAGGAAAAACTAAACCTCAACCAAAAATGAGGTCACTATGGCTAGACCTTAGGCTACTAAAGAGGAAAAACTGAACCTCAACCAAAAGTGAGGTCAACGAAAGACCACCACCTCAATTTCCTCAATGATTGAAACAAAAACATATAGATAATCAAATTTCGAAATTTTTGGAAAATTTTAGGAAATTAACGCTAAACATTCCATTTATTGAAGCTTTGGAACAAATGCAAAGTTATGTGAAGTTCATGAAGGATATACTTAATAAGAAAATGAAGTTTGTAGATAATGAGACTGTTGCACTCAGCAAAGAGTGTAGCACTATAATTCAGAAATAGCTTCCTGAAAAACTTAAAATCTTGGAAGTTTTACAATTCCTTGTGCTATTGGCAAATAATTTTATGAAAAAGCTTTATGTGATTTAGGAGCCAATATTAATCTTATGCCGTTATAAAGTTTTAGAAGGCTGGGCTTAGGAGATATGTCACCTACAACTGTAGCTCTGCAGTTAGCTGATCATTTGATTACCTATCTTAAAGGAGTTATAGAAGATATTTTTGTAAAAATCGACAAGTTTATCTTTCCTGTGGACTTTATTGTATTTGATATGGAGAAAGATAAAAAAATTTCTATCATTTTAGGAAGACTATTCTTAACCACTGTAAGAGCTTTGATAAATGTGCAAAAAGGAGAACTAACTATGAGAGTTAGTGATCAAGTTATTACATTTAATATTGCAAAATCAATGAGATGCCCTACGTAAGAGCAAGAGATTAAATGCTTCAGAATGGATATTAATGAATATTTAAGCCATGAATATATTAAGAAAACTTTTGAAAGGGAATTTAAAAAGGAATATATTGAATGTCAAGATGAGCATAGAATACATAAAGAAAGTGAGTAAAGAGGATATGGATTATGTTCAGGAAAGATTTGAAATATTAGATTCTACAGAAAGTAACAAGAATTTGATTTAATTTATTGTGAAACCCCCTGAACTAGAACTGAAAATGCTTCCTACACATTTGAAGTATGCATTTTTAGGAGATTTATCTACGTTATCTGTTATAGTATCCTCAGAATTAACTTATATGCAGGAACAACAATTGTTGGAAATTTTGAGAAGATATAAGAAAGCCTTTGGATGGACATTAGCTGATATTAAAGGAATGAGTCCTGCAATTTGTATGCATAGAATGTTATTAGAAGATCAACATAAACCAAGAGCTGACCCTCAAAGGAGATTAAATCCTATGATGAAAGAAGTAGTAAAAAAAGAAATTTTAAAATGGTTAGATGTTGGAATAACATATCCTATTACAGATAGTCCTTGGGTTAGTTCAATTCACTGTGTTCTAAAGAAAGGAGGTGTGACTGTAGTAACAAATGAGCATAATGAATTAATATCAACAAGGTAAGTCACATGTTGATGAATCTGCATAAATTATAAGAAATTAAATTATGGCACCAGAAATGATCATTTTCCGTTACCCTTTTTGGACCAAATGTTGGATAAATTAGCTGTGCATAAATATTTTTGTTTTTTAGATGGATTTACCGGTTATCATCAAATACCTATTGCTCTAGAGAATAAAGAGAAAACAACATTTACTGGTCCTTATGGAACTTTTGCTTTTCGACGAATGCCTGGATTATGTAATGTACCTGCAACATTTCAAAGATGTATGATGTCAATTTTCAATGATTTGATTGAAAATGGGATTGAAGTCTTTATGGATGATTTTTCTGTATTTGGAACTTCATTCTAAATATGTCTAAATCATTTAGAGAAAGTTCTGAAATGGTGTGAAAAGACTAATCTCGTATTGAACTGGAAAATATATCAATTTATGGTTGTAAGAGGAATTGTGTTTGAACATAAAATTTCAAAATATGACATGGAAGTAGATCCTGCAAAAATATAGGTTATATCAAATCTACCTCCACCTACCACAGTACGAGGAGTTAAGAGCTTTTTAGAACATGTTGGATTTTACAAGATATATATTAATGATTTTTCAAAAATTACTAAACCTTTATGGCAACTTCTGGAGAAAGATACAAAATTTAAATTTAATCAAGATTGCCTTAAAGCCTTTGAAAATTTAAAGGAAAAATTGATCACTGCTCCTATAATTGTTTCACCAGATTGAGAGAAACCTTTTGAATTACTGTGTGATGCTAGTGATTATTCAATTGGATTTGTTTTATGACAGAGATATGATAAGATTTTTAATATTATATACTATGTTAGTAAGACTTTTAATGATGCTAAAATTAATTACACCAGCAATGAAAGAGAGTTATTAGTTATTGTGTATGCATTTGATGAGTTTATATCATATATGATTGGAGCTAAATGTGTTGTGCATACTAACAATTTAACTATTAAATATTTGACGCAAAAGAAGAATGTTAAATCAATATTAATTAGATGGGTACTTCTGATGCAAGAGTTTGATTTTGTAGTAGTCGATATGAAAGGAATTGATAATCAAATTACTGATCTTCTATCGAGACTAGAATAAGAAGAAATACTAGATATGAAAAAAGAGATTAATGAAACTTTTTTTGATGAATGACTTTATGATGTCAAAGAATGGGAAATACCTTGGTATGTTGATATTGTAAATTATATTGTTAGTGGTATTTTACCATATGGATTAACCAAACAACAGGAAAAGGAATTCATTCATGATGTAAAATCATATTTTTGGGATGATCCTTATTTATAATGATAAGACAATGTGTGTCTTATAAATAAATTCAATAGATTATTCAAAAATACCATGATTTTGAATTTGGAGGATATTTTGGAAATGATAGAACTATTCATAAAATTTTACAATTTGGATTTTATTGGCCTACTCTATTTAAAGATGTTAATACATATATATATCAAAACATGTGATCGGTGTCAGAAAGTAGGTAATATTTCAAAAAGAAATGAAATGACTCTAAATTTTAATTGGAAATTGAAAATTTTGATGCATGGGGATTGGATTTTATGGGACCATTTATACCCTCATTCAAAAATATATAAATTTTGATTACAGTGGATTACATTTCAAAACAAATTGAAGCAATCTCTTTACCTCGACGTGATGCTCGTAGTGTTTGAAAATTTTTAATTAAAAATATTTTTACACGATATGAAATGCCAAGAGTAATCATTACCGATGGAGGATCTCATTTTAGAAATGCAACAGTTGCAAGATTGGTGGAAAAATATAATATAGTGCATAAAGTTGCAACTGCTTATCATTCCCAGACGAGTGGTTTAGCAGAAGTATCTCATAGTGAATTTAAGAGAATTTTGGAAAAGAGTGTTAATCCTAGTAAAATGGATTGGTCTACTAGATTATATACTGCATTACGGGAATATAGGACAGCCTATAAAACACCTATAGGAATGTCTCCTTATAGATTAATTTTTGGGAAGACTTGTCATTTGCTAGTTGAATTAGAGCATAAAGCTTATTGGGTTATAAAAGAATTCAATTTCAATTTGAAAGAAGCTGGTGAGAAAAAATTACTACATTTGAATGAGCTTGACGAAATCAAAATTGAATCTTATGATAATGCGAGGATTTATAAGGAAAAGATGAATGAATGACATGATTGAAAGATAATAAAAAGAGAATTTGAAACTGGACAGAAAGTCTTATTATACAATATAAGATTGAAATTATTTCTTGGAAAATTGAAGTATAGGTGGAAAGAGCCATCCAGAGTTATAAAAGTCTATCCCTATGGGGTAGTTAATATTGAAGACTCCAAGACTGGAAGAATATTTAAAGTGAATGGGCACAGATTGAAATCATATTCTGATGGGCAAAGACCAACTTTTAAAGAGACAGTAATGTTGGGTCAACCAGAATAAGACTAGAAATGTCGTGCCGACGACATTAAACCAAGCGCTTTGTGAGAGACAACCCATTTATATTGTTGTTTAGCTTGTTTTTGAGTTTGTTTTGTTTGAGATATTTCACGTATATTTATTTTTATGTATTTATGTAGTCCGTGTGTTTGATAAAATATTTAGAAACATTTTTATTTACATAATTTTATGGAAAATTTTAAAATTTATTAGATCGAAATCGAAATGGCAAAAATTCTGGAGCAGGCGCATGATGCGCCACATTCCGGAGAGCTAATACATGATGCACCGCGGGTCCGAAAATGTTTAAAACTTTTTAAATGGTGGTTTTTGGCAGTTTTTGGCCGTTTCTTCTTCATATAACTCCTAAAAACCGACTCCAAATCATATTTTAAAGGGGAAAAGGAGGGAAGTGTCACCATTTTTCAATTCCCTTGGCTTCCCACTCTATAAACTCCGTTAGATTTAGAGTTTTCAACTGGAGAAAGTTTGTCAGTTTTGATGCGCAGAAATTATATGATCGAGTTCTAGTGAAGAAGAGGCTTATTAAAGAAAGGGGCTTTGTGAATCAAAGATTCAACACGCCGAATACTCGAGTAGAAGAGACTATTGCACAGAGGCGTTGGGAAGTGATTTGTAACACTACTGTCGCTGTTGTTGTTCCCGCAGTAAAAGAATTTTATGCAAATCTTCGTGGGATCAACAAGGAATGATTTACGTGTGTGGTAGGTTTGTGCAATTCACTCCTTCAAGAATAAATGAGATGTTTATGATTGAAAATGTGCCTATCTGCCATTATGCAAACTTTACCCCTACAAGAGAGAATATGAATGAACTCTACCGCTACTTTATGGATGAAGATGCTAATTGGGAAACCAAAGATGATGGAAATGTAAGTTTTCCTTCATCATTTTTAAATCAAGTTTCAAAAGCCTGGCTCTTCTTTATTGCATTAAAGTTACTTCCTACCATGAAAATTGGTAAGGTCACTAACGAGAGTGTCATTCTGAATTATTGTATTCAAACAAGAAAACATATTGATGTTGGAGCTATTATTGTGAAATCAGTTTTGAGTTTGATTGTGAATGGATCTACAACTGGACTGGAACATCCATCCACTATTTTTCTACTTTGTAGTCAAGATCAAGTACCTTATAAAAGTTGGGAAAAAGTGTTACTTCTTTGGAAACCGATGGATCCAAAAGTCTACTGCAATCATATTGGAATGGGAGATGAAAATGATATGAATGTACCGATGGATCAAGGATCTCAGAATTCATCACCTGTTCAGCCCTACTACAACTCGAGTGCACTTTCAAAAAGGATCAAGAAGATAGAAAAAGTTGTCTAGAATCTCATGCACATGATTAGGAATATTACTGAAATGCTGGATCATTTAGATTGAAGATCGAAGGAACATTTTGAACATACAGGGCATATTGAATATGGACTGGTATGTATGTTCAAGAAACATTCTTGGATTGAGGAGGAAAATTCAACTGATGAATTTTCATTTTGATCTTCTATAATTTGTATGTGCACTACCAATCGATGGAAGATATCCAGGAGGACGATAGTGAAGATGATGTTTGATCTTAATTTATGCACAAAATGTTTTGTGTAGTGCTGTTTGTTTTAGTTTAATGTTTTGGATTGCATTTCCTTTCTAATGAACACTATCTATGTTTATGTATTGAATTTTAATGTTTAGATTTCAGTGTTAAGATGTTGTTTTGCTTTAGATTACTAAATTTGATGTTTGTTGGCTTGAAAAATGTTAGTTTACAATAACACGGTTTATATATATAAATGCGAGTTTCTTATTATTTGTGAAAGTTTGGTGTTATTGTGATGTTTATATATTCTTAGAAAGGTTTATTTGAGTCAAATAGAGGTTGACGTAAAGCGGTTGACCGACGACTTTATATATGCTTAAAAATATACGATAAATATGGACATAATAAATATTCAATAATTGTAAAGTCACACTTATCAATGCAAGTATACATATCACTCAAGTAATATAAGGCTCTAATGGAGTCCTAGATATCGATCTCATAGGGAGTGGTTTAGAACTGTGAACTAAGATTTTAGAAAAGCAACACTTTAATCGCAACAACGAAGTTCAATTTGCTTATCTATCACTAATAAGCAATTGAAATAAATATATAATTCTAATAACTAATAAATAACTAATGATACTAATGAGGGTTTAAATGTGATATTCAATATATAAGAAAGCATCCTTCTCCTTGTCAAGAAATTATAGTGAATGGATAAAGAGAATTGGTTCAAATTATATTGTGCCAAATAGGAGCATACCTATTCTTTACCCTTTGGTCTAAGCATAAAGAACATTGACTAATCCTACGCTTGTTTACTGAATCTGCGGCTAGGCTGTGAGGATACTGACTCTCACTTCGGAGCTCCCATGTTCCCCTCGCCTTAGGGCTAACATCCACACTTCAACACCCAAACGATATGACCAAATTGGGGATTTTAGTCTGTCACTCTAAAATATCCAATTCTACACCCGATAATATTATTTCTCTATTTATTTGCACTCAACTTCCAAGGGCTTTGACCTCCCTGAATCTTGAATGTAATCTTTACTTTAGTTGTAAAACTCAACATATTTTAATAAATCAATTAGCCAGATTGAAAGTAAATTAAGATCGAAGTAAAAAGATCATCACAATTTCTTAAATAGTTTCATGGCTTAGCCAATTCAAATCACCATTTCACAACTCTCGAGACAAGGAGAAAGACAGAGAAAACTACTCAGATCTCATGGGGAAAACACAACAAAAACAAAATTCATATATAAAATTAAAGTCATACAAACTACAACAAGTAAATAACTTATCTCTAATTTCTCCCTAAGAGCACTCCTCAAAGTTCCTCTGAATGTCTTCCTTTCTTTACAACACACAAAATTCCTCTTCGAAGTAGCAAGGAGGAAGAAATCTCTCTTTTCCCTCCACTCTTACAATCTCTCAAAGAATTCCTCACACTTTTTACACTAACAAACACTAATGGAACCTTTTTAACCTCCAGGAACTCTAGACTCTGTTCCAAAACCTTTTGTTTTTCAATTTTTGGCCAAACTAGTCTTTTAAAATTATGGATGAGCTTTCCCAAGAGTTGCCTAAGCATCCCTTCAAAATTTTGCCTTATCCAAAGCTTGAGTAGGCATNTAATTTTTTTCTTTGGATCCAATTTTTAAGATATTTCAAGATTAAATAAGAGTAGTAGAGCTTAATACTACCACATAGTAACAATAATTTCAAATAGAAACTACTATAATCGTGATAAAAGTGAAGATAAATATGGGTTGCCTCTCATAAAGCGCTTGGTTTAACGTCGTCAGCCCGACCTATTTAGGTGTCATTCAGGTTGACTGATCATTAAAAACTCTTTAAAATTTAGTTTTTTAACCTCATAATATGGTTTTAATCTGTGTCGATTTACTTTAAATCTATTTCCTGTCTTTTAATCTTCAATTTCAACAGCTCCGTAAGTGTAAACTTGAGTCACAGTAAAGGGTCCTAACTAACGAGACTTCAATTTCCCACGAAATAACTTCAGCCTAGTGTTGTAAAGTAAAACTTCTTGTCCTTGTTGAAAGTTCTTCTGGTTAATCTTCCGATCATGCCTTAACTTTAATTTCTCCTTATAAATTCTGTCGTTATCATAAGACTCATTTCTTAATTCTTCCAATTATAACAATCTCTTCTTACCACATCTTTCAAATTATAATTGAATTCTTTAATCGCCCAACACTCCTTATAAATTTTGTCGTTATCATAAGACTCATTTCTTAATTCTTCCAATTCATTTAATTGTTTCTTATAAATTCTGTCGTTATCATAAGACTCATTTCTTAATTCTTTCAATTCATTTAATTGTAAACTTATAAATTCTATCGTTATCATAAGACTCATTTCTTAATTCTTCCAATTCATTTAATTGTAACAATCTCTTCTTACAGCATCTTTCAAATTATAATTGAATTCTTTAATCGCCCAATATGCTTTATGCTCCAATTCTTACAAGCATCTTTCAAATTATAATTGAATTCTTTAATCGCCCAATCTGTCATTATCATAAGACTCATTTCTTAATTCTTCCAATTCATTTAATTATAACAATCTCTTCTTACCAATATCTTTCAAATTATAATTGAATTCTTTAATCGCCTAATATGCTTTATGCTCCAATTCTACTATTTCAAATTATAATTGAATTCTTTAATTGCCTAATATGCTTTATGCTCCAATTCTACTGGTAAGGATTTCTTAATTCTTCCAATTCATTTAATTGTAACAATCTCTTCTTACCAGCATCTTTCAAATGTTCTTTCAATTCATTTAATTGTAACAATCTCTTCTTACCAGCATCTTTCAAATTATAATATCTTTAATCGCCCAATATGCTTTATGCTCCAATTCTACTGGTAAGTGACAAGTCTTTCAAAAAATCAGTCTTAATTCATTCAATTGTAACAATCTCTTCTCACCAGCATCTTTCAAATTATAATTGAATTCTTTAATCACCCAATATTTTATTTTACTGGTAAGTGACAAGTCTTTCTAAAAATCAGTCTGTAAGGAGTCATTCCAATCGGAGTTTATCTACTGTAAGTGACAAGTCTTTCCAAAAATCAGTCTGTAAGGAGTCATTCCAATAAAAATTTTTTAAGCAGTCCTGTAAGCTCATAATGCGGTATCTAGTTAAGTGGACTAATCTATTCTACTAGGGTTTACAATTTTTTCAAGTATTTGTTTAATCTCTCGATTAGAAACTTCAGCTAACCCACTAGTTTGAGGATGATAGGCAGTAGAGATTCGATAAATAATATTAAAATGGGATCCTCCGTCAGTGATAATCATTCTAGGCATTCCGTATCTAGTGAAAATAGTTTTTATTAAAAAACTTGAAACACTTTTAGCATCACAACGAGGTAAAGCTTGTGCTTCAGTCTACTTAGAAATGTAGTCCACTGCAATTAATATATATAAGTTTTCAAATGAAGGAATAAATGGTCCCATAAAATCTAATCCCCAAACATCAAAGATCTCAACCTCTAACATGAAATTTAGAGGCATTTCATTTCTTCTAGATATATTGCGCACTCGTTGACATCGATCACAAGTTTTTATATATCTACATACATCTCTAAAGATAGTAGGCCAATAAAATCTAGCTTGTAAAATTTTATAAGCAGTTTTATCAATCCCAAAATGTCCTCCAAATTCATAATCATGACATTTCTGAATGATTAACTCAATTTCTTCATAATATACACACCTTCTCATGATCAGATCCTTACATTATTTATATAAATAAGGCTCATCCTAGAAATATGCTTTTGCATCATGAATGAATTTTCTTTGTTGTTGCAATGTCAGCATATGTGGCAAAATATCACTTACAATATAGTTAACAATATTAGCATACCATGGTATTTTCCACTCATTAATATTATAAAGTTGTTCATCAGGGAAACTGTCTGTAATTTCATTGTCAGTATCAGATGATTCTTGGTTCTCTAATCTTGTCAAATGATCAACAATTTGATTATCAGTTCCAATTCTATCAATAACCACAAGATCAAATTCTTGCATCAAAAGTATCCATCTAATTAACCTTGGTACATCCTTCTTTTGCATCAGATATTTAATAGCAGAGTGATCAGTATGCACAACAAATTTAGCTTATCCTTCTTTTGCATCAGATATTTAATAGCAGAGTGATCAGTATGCACAACACATTTAGCCGCATCAAATATTTAATAACAGAGTGATCATTATGCACAACACATTTAGCTCCAATTAAATAAGATCTAAAGATATTTAATAGCAGAGTGATCGGTTTGCACAACACATTTAGCTCCAATTAAATAAGATCTAAATTTATCTAAAGCATACAAAATGACCAGTAACTCTTTTTCAGTAACGATATAGTTTATTTGTGCATCGTTAAGAGTTTTACTAGCGTAGTATATAACTTTAAAAATTTTTTCATACCTTTATCTAAGGACAGCTCCAATAGCATAATCACTAGCATCACACATCAGTTCAAATGGTTTCTCCCAGTTAGGTGANATTGAATTAACTCTCTAGCCACAAGATTATCTAATCTTCAAGTTTAAGAGTTCTAGTTTTCTATTCATTTCAAGAATGACTATATGTTGCAATATTAAGCTTCATGAGATCTCTACTAGTAAAAGACCTATTCCATAAATATAATTTCTAGAATGTATTTAAGTTTTCCCTTTAGGTAGGTCCAGTGAAGCCAATTTTTGATTAGGCATACCTCAAGCTTCTTCTCACTTCCATAATTTTTTCTTTCTTTCTTTTCTTTTTTTCATTTGGATTGCTTTCAATCCTATATATATTTTTTTTCGTTTCAGGGATTTTTTTCAATCCTTTCTTTTTCCTTTTTCAAGTGGGGATTACTATATCTGAGTAGCCTTTAATGATTTTGAACTTCACTTTTCTTTCCCTAAATTTGAAACTCAAAACATTCCTTGTCTCAAATGAACTTATAAATATTTCATAGTTCTTACATCATTGAGCCCCAATCTTTTCTTTTCAAATGAATTTCCAGAGATATTTCATAGCTTTTACATCATTGAGCCCCAATCTTTTCTTCTCAAATGATTTTTCAGATTCTTACATTTCATAGTTTTTACATCATTGAGCCCCAATCTTTTCTTCTCAAATGAATTCCCAGATTCTTAAACATAGCCTTTACATCATTGAGCCGCAATCTTTTCTTCTCAAATGAATTTCCAGATTCTTAATACTTCAATGAACTTCACCTTTCTTTCCCTAAATTTGAAACTCAAAGCATTCCTTTACCTTATAAATATTTCAAGTTTTTACATCATTGAGCCCCAATCTTTTCTTCTCAAATGAATTTCCAGACTCTTAATACTTCCACTTTTCTTTCCCTAAATTTGAAACTCAAAGCATTTCTTTACCTTATAAATATTTCATAGTCTTACATCAATGAGCCCCAATCTTTTCTTCTCAAAAGAATTTCCAGATTCTTAATACTTCAAAATATAGTTTNTCTCTTTTGACGTGGAATCATTCCAATCTAATCAAATTATAAAAAAATTCTAAAAATTACTTCAAATATGCAAATCATGGCTTCCACTAGTAATTCTAAGAGCTCAACATTAAGATCCATGAATTTCTTTCCAAAATTTCTTCACATTTTCACATTTTTTGGATCTCCTCAATGTGGAAGAAATCCATGGTGAAAATCAAATATTTTTAGTTTGGGAGTGAAGCTCTTACTTAGAGATGATCAAATAAATGTGGAAGAAATCAATGGTGAAAATCAAATATTTTTAGTTTGGAGTGAAGCTCTTACCAAGAGATGATCAAATCCGCCATAGTGAAAATCAAATATTTTTAGCTTGGAGTGAAGCTCTTACCTAGAGATGATCAAATCCGGTGTCAAAATGTATTAAAATCACCTCCCAATCCAAGATCTCTTAAGCCCTAGGTCGAAAATGGCATTTTTAGGAGGAAGGGGATGATGAATAGTGGTGGTTGACTCCGATTAAAGGTGTTTTTTTGTGAGCTCGCCCTCGGCAGGGTCGATGGCGCCGTCGGCGCGCTCTATTGGAATTTAAATCCTAAACTTGATTTTTGCGATTTTGATCAATTTCAAGCCTTAACGACATCTTTTTAATAATTATAGATATAATTTTACGTGACTAAATGATGTACTTAGCACATATAAACTTTCACAACACAAAACATCAAATTTATATATAAATTTCAAGGGGTAAAATATCCGTTACATAACACACCTAAGTTTGGTATTTTCTCAACCTCAATACATTAATTCAGCATCGCAGTCACTACACTCAACATGCTGAAAATGAAACATCCTATGCTTAGTCTCAACTATACAAAGATCTAAAAGCGTAATTCTAAAGCAAAGAAAATACAAAGTCCAAATTAAAATATATAGATATATAGGTAGTAATATAAATTTACTAATCTCCAGACTCGGTACTAGATTCTCCTCTGAGATCACCCATTGATTGCACATGAACGAAGGGGTTGTAGAAGGGTTGGAATGGAAATTCTTCAGTGAAATCTTCTTCTATTAACTTCATCCTCCTCATCAGTCGTATCAGGCTATCTTCTAAATGTCCAGAGTGATCAAAATGTTCCTTCATCCTCCAGTCTAGATGATCGAAGAAATCAGAGATATTATTAATCGCATTCATGACATTTTGTACCTCCTTTTCCAATTTCTTGAATCGGCGCAAGAGCACCAGAGACTTGTCAGAGACTAAGGGTTGAACTGGAAGTGAATTTTGAGATGATTGATCTACTATAATGGCCATGTCATTTTCATCTTTAAAAATTGGGAATCTCTCAGTTGGATCCAAAGGCTTCCAAGGTAGTAGTACCCTTTCCCAATTTTCATAGGACACTTGGAACTGACTGCAAAGTGAGAAAATTGTGGAGGGGCGTCCAAGCCCATAAGTTGATCCATGAACAATCAGACCCAAAACAGACTTCACAATTATTGATCCAATGTCGATCGACAGCCCCCTTTGAATATGGTAATTCAAAATGACACTTTCTTTAGAAACTTTACCAATTTTCATTGTTGGTAATAGTTTTGCAGAATTGAAAAAGTGCCAATATTTCAAAATGGGATTCAAGAGTGTCACAGAAAAACTAACATACTCGTTTTCTCTTATTTCCCAGTCGTCAGTTTGGTTCGTTAAATATTGGTAAATTTCATTCATCTGGTTTCTCGTTGGGACGAAATTGGAATAGTGACAGACAAGAACATTCTCTATCATGTATAATTCATTGATTCATGCAGGAGTGAAAGTGATCCATCTTCCTCGCACATAAACAACTCCTTGGTTGATTCCATGTAAATTTGCATAGAATTCTTTTACCACAGGAACCACCACGGCGGCGGTAGTGTAGCACAACACTTCCCATCTTCGCCACACTATTGTTTCTTTAATATCCGTCGTGGGATTATTCAATCCACGATTTACGAATCCTCGTTCCTTGATCAATCTTTTCTTCGTCAGTAACTTGTTGAAGATTCGCCGCGCTTTTGCACTAATAAACTTTTGCCGATTGAAAACTCGCATTCTTGGATTATCAAGGGAATTGGATGCCATAGGAATAAAATTGGTGGAGTTTCACTTCATTTTTAGAGGGAAAATATGAACTATGAATTGAATTTTTGAGTTTAAAAAGATTATTCCCGCCCAAAAATCACAAAAAACCACCATTTAAACCTAAGTAACAGCCCATTTGCCGGTCTCGCCGTCAGCGGGGTCGAGGGCGCCGTTGGCAAGCTTGTGTATTAATTTTGTCTGGACTCTCAGGAAAAACCCACCGTCGGCGCCCAACGCAAAATCTCACAGTTTCGCTCTGGTCCGAATTGGTTCCAATTTTTCTCTATGGATCCAATTTTTAGGATATTTCAAGAGTAAATAAGAGTAGTAGAGCTTAATAATACCACATACTAACGATAATTTCAAATAAAAACTACTATAATCATAATAAAAGTAAAGATAAATATGGGTTGCCTCCCATAAAGCGCTTGGTTTAACGTTGTCATCCCAACCTATTTAGGTGTCATTCAGGTAGACTGATCATTAAAACCTTTTTAAAATTTGGTCTTTTACCCTCATAATATGATTTTAATCTGTGTCCATTTACTTTAAATCTTTTCTGTCTTCTGATCTTCAATTTCAACATTTCGTAAGTATAAACTTGAGTCACTGTAAAGGGTGCTAACCAACGAGACTTCAATTTCCCAGGAAATAACTTCAGCCTAGTGTTGTGAAGTAAAAATTTTTGTCCTGGTTCAAAGTTCTTCTGGTTAATCTTTTGATCATGCCATAACTTTAATTTTTCCTTATAAATTCTATTATCATCATAAGACTCAAGTCTTGCTTCTTCCAATTCATTTAGTTGTAACAATCTCTTTTTACTAGCATCTTTCAAATTATAATTGAATTCCTTAATCGCCCAATATGTTTTATGCTCTAATTCTACTGGTAAGTGACAAGTCTTTCCAAAAATCAGTCTGTAANTTGGTCTGTAATACTAGGAGCTTTCTACACATATAAATCATTAGAGGAATTTTTAGGTAATGAAATTTTGAAATAAGTATATAAAACTGAAATATTAAACAAACACAATATTTCCTAACATAACCACAATACTAAACAAAACAATTAAAATTAAAATGCAAAAATAAAAATCACATTATATTACAATTTACAATACTACTCAACATCTATTAAACTACACATGCACATTTAACTATAACACTAACTTTATAACAAAAATTAAAAATCATCCAATTACACTAAATAATAAAAATGAAAATCCAAATACACAAATATCCATTTCAATTACAAACAGAAATAAAAGTACAAATATAAGTACATCAATTTCATTTAATATCAAAATCCCAAGCTAAATCTTCATCACCTTGATCAGCAGGTGGATCGGGCTGATACTGAGTATATCGGGGGCACTCCAAAAGCGTAACTTCCGGCTCACCTCTATAGTGTCGGGCCTGAGCTGCATAATAAGCTACCTCAAAATTTGAATGTCTCTGAAGGTACTCACTATCATAATCGTGTTGATGTTCTAAACCTCCAATCCTTTCATTTATCAATTCTATGNAGTTCCCCTCGCCTGAGGGATTTCCTAACACAACCACAATACTAAAAAAAATAATTAAAATTAAAATGCAAAAATAAAAATCACATTATATTACAATCCATAATACTACTCAACATCTATTAAAGTACACATGCACATTTAACTATAACACTAACTTTATAAGAAAAATTAAAATTATCCAAGTACACAAAATAATAAAAATAAAAATCCAAATACATAAACATCCATTTCTATTACAAAAAGATTACAAAAATAAAAGTACAAATATAAGTACATCAATTTCATTCAATATCAAAATCCCAAACTATATCTTCATCGCCTTGATCAGCAGGTGGATTGGGATGATACTCAAATATCAAAATCTCAAGCTATATCTTCATAGCCTTGATCAGCAGGTGGATTGGGCTGATACTGAGTATACCGGGGGCACTCAAGAAAAGTAATATCAGGCTCACCTCTGTAGTGTTGGGCCTGAGCTTCATAATAGGCTACCTCAAAATTTGAATGCCTTTGAAGGTACTCACTATCGTAATCATTTTTACGTTCTAAACCTCCAATCCTTTCATTTATCAATTTGATGCTTTTCTGTTGCAAGGTCAACTCATTCATTAAATCAAAGAGGGTAGGGGAACTAGAAGGTGGAATGTCATAACTTGTAGAGGGGACATCTCTATTAGTAGAAGGTTCTTGACTTCTACTCCCAATTCTCCATTTCTCATGGGATTCATAAGTCTTCTAGCTTACTAAGGGATTTCATAGGATAAACCCATTCTTCATCTTTAAATTCTACTCCAAAAAGTTTACAAATTGGGAATAGGGTAAACCCATTCTTCATCTCCAATCTCTAGTCCAGAAAGTTTGCAAATTGTATAAATAAGTCCAGGATGTCCTAGACCTCCACTAGTCTCACAACTCAAGAAAGTTTGCAAATTGTATAAATAAGTCCAGGATGTCCTAGACCTCCACTAGTCTCACTCCATGCCATAGTCAATATATTCTTAAGAATAATTCTCCCCACATTTATAGTTCTATTATTCTGAATATAGAAATTAAGAATAGCTCTATCTCTAGTTACCTCACTATGATGATTGGTCGGTAAGAAAGTAAAGGAAATGAAATAATGCCATACCTTAGAGGTGGCATTCAGCATGGAAGCAGAAAAATTTACCCGTTCTCGCTGCTTTATCTTCCTGTTCTTTTCTCATCAGATGAAAAAGTTGATCACATCATTGAGGGGGCCTTCCATCGTACTAAAGGATTTGTAGTGGTAGGAAATTTGATCACATCATTCAGGGGGCCTTCCATCGTACTAAAGGATTCATATTGACAACTATAAGAATCAGTGACTTCATAAAAAGTGTTGATGCAGGCGGCAGTAAACTCAACAGGAAATCCAAGCACTTGAACGATTCCGTCATCGAAATAAATTACATTGGCGTAGAAATCCTTCACAACATTTGCATCAACTTTATTGGTGGTGTAACAAAAGTTTTCCCACCTCCGCTCGACAATAACTCGGTCAATTTCTCCTTCCGGACTTTCAAAAACTCGATATTGTATGCACTTTTCCCTTTAAATATGGAAGTAAACTTTATTTGAGCCATCACATTGATGAAGCGAGACTCGTCAAACTCAACCCGTCTCTTTTGACGTGGAGCCATTTCAATCTAATCACAATTATAGAAATATTCCAAAATATACTTCAAATATGTAAATAATGGCTTCCAAAAGTAATTCTAAGAGTTCAACACTAAGTTCCATGAATTTTTTCCCAATATTTTCTTCACATTCTCAAATTTTTTGGGTCTCCTCAATGTAGAAGAAATTCATGGTGAAAATCAAATATTTTTAGTTTGGAGTGAGGCTCTTACCTCGAGATGATCAAATCCGGTGTCTAAAAGCCTTAAAATTGCCTCCCAATCTAAGATCTTTCAAGCACTAGTTCGAAAATGGCATTTTTAGGAGGAAGGGGATGATGAATAGTGGTGGTTGACTGGTCAAAATTACGGTTAAAGGTGTTTTTTCACGAGCTCACTGTCGCGAGGTGTTCGGCGCCGTCAGCGCGCTCTATTGAAAGTTGAACATAACTCTTGGGAAAAATCTGCCGTCGGCGGCGTCGAGGGCGCCGTTCCCAGATTTTTACGATTTTAATCAATTTCAAGCCTTAACAACATCCTTTCAATCGTTATACACATAATTTTAAGTTACTAAATGATGTACTTATCACAAATAAACTTTCACAACATAAAACATCACATTTATATATAAATTCAAGGGGTACAATATACGTTACATAACACACCTAAGTTTAATATTTTCTCAACCTTAACACATTAATTCAGCGTCGCAATCCAAGTCACAACACTCAAAACGATGAAAACAAAACATCCTATGCTTAGTCTCAACTATACAAAGATCTAAAAGCATAATTCTAAAGCAAAGAAAATACAAAGTTCAAATTAAAATACATAGACAGATAGGTAGTAATATAAATCTACTAATCTTTAGACTCGGTACTCGATTCTCCTCTGAAATCACCCATTGATTGTACATGTACGAAGAGGTTGTAGAAGGGTCGAAATGGAAATTATTCAGTGGAATCCTCTTCTATTAACTTTATCCTCCTCATAAGTCGTATCAGGCTATCTTCTAAATTTCCAGAGTGATCAAAATGTTTCTTCATCCTCCAATCTAGATGATTGAAGAAATCAGAGATATTATTAATCGCATTCATGACATTTTGTACCTCCTTTTACAATTTCTTAATTTGACGCAAGATCACTAGAGACTTGTCAGGGACTAACAGTTGAACTGGCTGTGAATTTTGAGATGATTGATCTACTATAATGGCCATGTTATTTTCAACTTCAAAAACTGAGAATCTCTTAGTTGGATCCAAAGGTTTCTAAGGTAGCAGTACCTTTTCCAAATTTTCATAGGACACTTGGAACTGACTGCAAAGTGAGAAAATTGTGGAAGGGTGTTCAAGCCCATAAGTTGATCCATGAACGATCATGCCCAAAACCGACTTCAAAATTATTGATCCAATGTCGATCGACAGTCCCCTTTGAATGCAGTAATTCAAAATGACACTTTCTTTAGAAACTTTACCGATCTTCATTGTCGGTAATAGTTTCACTAAAATTAAAAAGTGCCAATGTTTGGAAACGGGATTAAGGAGTGTCGCAAAAAAACTAACATAATCGTTTTCTCTTATTTCCCAATCGTCATTTTTGTCCGTTAAATATTGGTAAATTTCATTCATCTGGTTTCTCATTGGGACGAAATTGGAATAGTGGCAGACAAAAACATTCTCTATCATGTATAATTTGTTGATCTGTGTAGGAGTGAAAGTGATCCATCTTCCTCGCACATAAACAACTCCTTGGTTGATTCCATGTAAATTTGTATAAAAATTCTTTTACCACAGAACCACCGGTAGTGTAGTACAACACTTCCCATCTTTGCCGTATTATCGTTTCATTAATATCCGTCGTGTGATTATTCAATCCATGATTTACGAATCCTCGTTCCTTGATCAATCTTTTCTTCGTCAGTAACAATTCACGAATCCTCGTTCTTTGATTAATCTTTTCTTCGTCAGCAACTTGTTGAAGATTCGCTGCTTCCGCACTAATAAACTTCCGTCAATTGAAAACTGACATTCTGGGATTATCAGGGGAATTGGACACCATAGGAATGAAATTTGTGGAGTTTCACTTCATTTTTAGAGGGAAAATATGAACTGGAAATTAAATTTTTGAGTTTAAAAAGATTATTCGCGCCCAAAAACCGCAAAAAACCGCCATTTGAGCCCAAGTAACCGCCAATTCGCCGGTCTAGCCGTCGGCGGGGTCGAGGGCGCCATCGGCTAGCCTCTATATTAATTTTGTCAGGACTCTCGGGGAAAAACCCGCCGTCGGCAGTGTCAAGGGCACCGTCGGTGCCCAAGGCAAAATTTTCACAGTTTCGCTATGGTCCGAATGCGTTCTAATTTTTTTCTTTGGATCCAATTTTTAAGATATTTCAAGATTAAATAAGAGTAGTAGAGCTTAATACTACCACATAGTAACAATAATTTCAAATAGAAACTACTATAATCGTGATAAAAGTGAAGATAAATATGGGTTGCCTCTCATAAAGCGCTTGGTTTAACGTCGTCAGCCCGACCTATTTAGGTGTCATTCAGGTTGACTGATCATTAAAACCTCTTTAAAATTTAGTTTTTTAACCTCATAATATGGTTTTAATCTGTGTCGATTTACTTTAAATCTATTTCCTGTCTTTTAATCTTCAATTTCAACAGCTCCGTAAGTGTAAACTTGAGTCACAGTAAAGGGTCCTAACTAACGAGACTTCAATTTCCCACGAAATAACTTCAGCCTAGTGTTGTAAAGTAAAACTTCTTGTCCTTGTTGAAAGTTCTTCTGGTTAATCTTCCGATCATGCCTTAACTTTAATTTCTCCTTATAAATTCTGTCGTTATCATAAGACTCATTTCTTAATTCTTCCAATTCATTTAATTGTAACAATCTCTTCTTACCAGCATCTTTCAAATTATAATTGAATTCTTTAATCGCCCAATATGATTTATGCTCCAAATCTACTGTAAGTGACAAGTCTTTCCAAAAATCAGTCTGTAAGGAGTCATTCCAATAAAAATTTTTTAAGCAGTCCTGTAAGCTCATAATGCGGTATCTAGTTAAGTGGACTAATCTATTCTACTAGGGTTTACAATTTTTTCAAGTATTTGTTTAATCTCTCGATTAGAAACTTCAGCTAACCCACTAGTTTGAGGATGATAGGCAGTAGAGATTCGATAAATAATATTAAAATGGGATCCTCCGTCAGTGATAATCATTCTAGGCATTCCGTATCTAGTGAAAATAGTTTTTATTAAAAAACTTGAAACACTTTTAGCATCACAACGAGGTAAAGCTTGTGCTTCAGTCTACTTAGAAATGTAGTCCACTGCAATTAATATATATAAGTTTTCAAATGAAGGAATAAATGGTCCCATAAAATCTAATCCCCAAACATCAAAGATCTCAACCTCTAACATGAAATTTAGAGGCATTTCATTTCTTCTAGATATATTGCGCACTCGTTGACATCGATCACAAGTTTTTATATATCTACATACATCTCTAAAGATAGTAGGCCAATAAAATCTAGCTTGTAAAATTTTATAAGCAGTTTTATCAATCCCAAAATGTCCTCCAAATTCATAATCATGACATTTCTGAATGATTAACTCAATTTCTTCATAATATACACACCTTCTCATGATCAGATCCTTACATTATTTATATAAATAAGGCTCATCCTAGAAATATGCTTTTGCATCATGAATGAATTTTCTTTGTTGTTGCAATGTCAGCATATGTGGCAAAATATCACTTACAATATAGTTAACAATATTAGCATACCATGGTATTTTCCACTCATTAATATTATAAAGTTGTTCATCAGGGAAACTGTCTGTAATTTCATTGTCAGTATCAGATGATTCTTGGTTCTCTAATCTTGTCAAATGATCAACAATTTGATTATCAGTTCCAATTCTATCAATAACCACAAGATCAAATTCTTGCATCAAAAGTATCCATCTAATTAACCTTGGTTTAGCATCCTTCTTTTGCATCAGATATTTAATAGCAGAGTGATCGGTTTGCACAACACATTTAGCTCCAATTAAATAAGATCTAAATTTATCTAAAGCATACAAAATGACCAGTAACTCTTTTTCAGTAACGATATAGTTTATTTGTGCATCGTTAAGAGTTTTACTAGCGTAGTATATAACTTTAAAAATTTTTTCATACCTTTATCTAAGGACAGCTCCAATAGCATAATCACTAGCATCACACATCAGTTCAAATGGTTTCTCCCAGTTAGGTGAAACTATAATAGGGGCTGTGATTAATTTTTCCTTTAATAACTCAAAGGCATTTAAACAGCTTTCAATAAATTCAAATTTCTTATCCTTTTCTAAAAGTTGGCATAGAGGTTTGGTAATTTTTGAAAAATCTTTAATAAAATGCCTGTAAAATCCAACATGTCCAAGAAAACTCCTAACCTCTCTTACATTAGTAGGAGGTAGTTTAGATATAACTTGAATTTTTGCAGGGTCTGCTTCCATATCAGCTTCCAAAATTTTATGCCCTAACACAATTCCTGCTGTAATCATAATTTGACATTTCTCCCAATTCAGAACTAAACTAGTTCTTTCACATAACTCTAAAACTTTTTGAAGATAATTTAAGCATGCATCAAATGATGTTCCAAATAAAGAGAAATCATCCATAAATACTTTCAATCCATCATCAATTAACTTACTAAATATGGACATCAATATCTCTGGAATGTTGCAAGTGCATTACATAATCCGAAAGGCATTCTTCAAAAAGCAAAAGTTTCGAAAGGACTAGTAAATGTTGTCTTTTCTTGATCCTCATGAGCAATAGGAATTTTATGGTAACAGACTAGTAAATGTTGTCTTTTCTTGATCCTCAGGAGCAATAGGATTTTGTTGGTAACCGGTATATCTGTCTAAAAAACAAAAATATTTGTGCCCAGCAAGTCTATTTACTATCCGATCTAAAACGAGTAAAGGGAAGTGATCTTTCCTGGTGGCAGTGTTTAATTTTCTATAATCAATTCAAACACGCCACCCAGTAACTTGTCTGATAGGTATTAATTCATTATTTTCTTTTGTTTCAACATTCACTCCTCCTTTCTTAGAAACACAATGAATTGGACTTACCCACGCACTATCTGAAATAGGATATATAATTCCAGTGTCTAAACATTTCAAAATTTCCTTCTTAACTACTTCTTTCATCATCGGATTTAATCTCCTTTATGGATCAACTCTCGGTTTATATTATTCATCTAATATAATTTTGTGCATACAGATTGAAGGAATGATTCCCTTATTATCAACTAAGGTCCAACCAAAAGCTTTCTTATATCTTTTTAATGTATCTAACAGTCTTTGCCCTTGCAAATCATTTAATTCTGAAGATATAAAAATAGGTAATGTAGATGAGTCTCCTAAAAACACATACTTCAAGTGGCTAGGCAATATTTTCATCTCAAGTTCAGGTGGTTTTATAATTGACGGAAACAGATTCTTATCGGCATTTTCTGTAATATCCAACTTCTCAAATATTTCCTGAACATAATCTAATTCTTCATTTTCTAATTTGTCCAGAATAACTTCATCACTCTCTTCAAATTGTTCTTTCTCTTCAAAATGTTCTTTAAGATGTTCTTTCAAAAGATGTTCACTAATTTTCATGAGAAAACATTCATTATCTCTTTCAGCAACAGGGTATTTCATAGATTTTGCAATGTTAAAAGTTACTTCTTGATCATTAACTCTTATAGCTAATTCTCTTTTTTGAACATCTATCATAGATTTTCTACTAGCTAAAAATGACCTCCCTAAAATAATAGGTATTTCTTTATTTTCCTCAATATCTAAAATAATTAAATCCACAGGAAATAAAAATTTATCAACTTTTACTAACACATCTTCTATAACTCCCTTAGGATATGTAACTGAACGATCCGCTAACTGTAGAGTTACAGAAGTAGGTGAGACTTCTCCTAATCCTAATCTTTTAAAAATTGATAGAGGCATAAGATTAATGCTGGCTCCCAAATCACAAAAAGCTTTTCCATAAAATTTTTCACCAATAGCACATGATATAGTGAAACTATCAGGATTTTTAATTTTTCAAGAAGCTTTTTCTGAATAATTGGGCTACACTCTTCGCTAAGTGCAACAGTTTCATTATCCGTGAACTTCCTTTTCTTGTTCAGAATATCTTTCATAAATTTCACATAATTGGGCATTTTCTCTAAAGCTTCTACAAAGGGAATATTTACTATTAACTTCTTAAGAATGTCTAAAAATTTGGAAAATTTTTTATTCTGTTTGTGTTGCTTCAATCATTGAGGAAACGGTGGTGGAGGTTTCTCCACAGTAATTTTCATTGGTGTAAATGGATACTCTAAATCTAGGTACTCATGATTCTTTTCTTTTTTGGTATCTAATTTCTATGTTTCGTTTCTATTTCTTTTTGTACCCTTGTTTCCAATTCTTTTCCACTTTGTAACTGTATCACTTTGATTTGTTCTTTTCCTTGATCTTTAGGATTTGGTTCCACAGTACTAGGAAAAGTTCCTAATGTTTGGTTACTAAGCGCAGTAGTGATATGTCCCAATTGGTTTTTAATATTCTTAATAGCAGTTCCTTGATTTTGTAATTGATTTCCTTGAATTTGTAATTGATTTCCTTGATTCTACAATTGTTGACCCACTGTTCAATATCAGCTCTTCCATAGACAACTTCTTTTCCTTAATTTGAGTGTTAATGTTAAATCCTGGAGGATAAGAAGGTCTATATTTAACATTTCCTTGGTTGGATGAATTTTCTAATGGGTTCACTGGGTTGTTTGCCCATTGTTGATTTGTAGAAGAATTGTATTCCAATTAAAATTTGGATGATTCTTCCAACCTGGTTTATAATAGTTCGAATAAGAGTTGTTGGGTCTATTAATAGCATTTAAAGTTTCATATAAAGGTTGAACATCCATAAATTTCCTAGATGAATTTTCTTCCATCATAGCAGGTGTTGGAGAATAATTCATCCCATAGTGATCTAATTTCTTTGATATTGCAGCAATCTATGAAGCTAACATAGATATTGCATCAGAATCTGATATTAGCTACTCTTTAGGATTTACCCATTTAGAGGGCCATTGAAAATTGTTGGTAGACATCTCTTCTTTTAATGAATAAGCCTCATCAAATGATTTTGACATTAACGAACCACAAGCCGCAGCATCTATACTCGATCTAAGAGATCCCACTAATCTATTATAAAAAGTTTGAATTATCAACCAATTTGGTAACGAATGATGAGGGCATTTCCTTAGAAGATCTTTAAATCTCTCCCAAGCCTCCATCAATTTGATAGAACAATGTTATGTCATTTCTAAGTTTAGAAATTTTGGATGGAGGGAAATATTTGGATAGAAATTTCTGTGAAAGTTCTCCCCAAGTTCTAATAGATCCTGGTGCTAACGAATTTAACCACATCTTAGCCTTATCTCTCAGTGAAAAAGGAAAAAGTCTAAGTTTAACAGCATCGTTTGAGACTCTGTCATATTTAAAAGTAGCACACAGTTTTAAAAAAACTAGTGATGTGTAAGTTCGGTTCTTCATTTAGTGTAACTCCGAATTGATTGTTTTGTACCATTTGTATAATAACTGGTTTAAGCTCAAATGAATTAGCAGCTACATCAGGATTTTAGATAGATAAGTGAATTTGATCTGCTGTAGGATTTGCATAATCTCTTAGGGGTCTAGTTCGATGTTCATTCTCTATTTCTTGATTGTTCATGTTGTTTTCTATTATATCAGAACTTCTAGGTTCTCTTCTTAATCTTCTAATCCTTCTAACAGTGCGTTCTAATTCCGAATCGTAGAGTCCAAATTTATGCATATAATTAAAATCAGTACACAGTAATATAATTAACTAAATATGAAAATAAGTTGCGATTCAAGTAAAAATTTTCTAATAATCCTAATATGTCCGTTACTCTAATTGTGATTTTACTCACTCACTCCCCGANTATCCTTCGCCTTGTCAAGAAATTATAGTGAATTGATAAAGTGAATTGATTAAAATTATATTGTGCCAAATAGGAGCATACCTATTCTTTACCCTTTGGTCAAGGCATAAATAACATTGACTAATCCTACGCTTGTTTACTGAATTTGCAGCTAGGCTGGGAGGATACTGACTCTCACTTCGGAGCTCCTATGTTCCCCTCGCCTGGGGGCTAACATCTACACTTCAGCACCCAAACGATATGACCGAATTGCGAATTTTACTCTGTCACTCTAAAATCTCCAATTCTACGCTCGATGATATTTGTTCCTTATTTATTTGCACCCAACTTCCAAGGGCTTTGACCTCCCTGAATCTTGGATATAATCTTCACTTTAGTTCTAAAACTCAACATATTTTAATAAATAAATTGGCCAGATTGAAAGTAAATTAAGATCGAAGTGAAAAGATCATCACAATTTCTTAAATATTTTCTTGGCTTCACTAATTTAAATCACCATTTCATAAATCTTGAGACAAGGAGAAAGACAGAGAAAACTACTCAGATCTCATGGGGAAAACACAAAAAAACTCAGAATTCATATATAAAATCAAAGTTATACAAACTACAACAAGTAAATAACTTATCTCTAATTTTCACCAAGAACACTCCTCAAAGTTCCTCTGAATCTCTTCCTTTTTTTACAGCACACAAAATTCCTCTTCGAAGTAGCAAGGAGGAAGAAATCTCTCACTTTCCCTCGTACACAGAATTCCTCTTTGAAGTAGCAAGGAGGAAGAAATCTCTCACTTTCCCTCCACTCTTAGCACATAGAATTCCTCTTTGAAGCGGCAAGGAGGAAGAAATCTCTCACTTTCCCTCCACTCTTACAATGCACGAAATTCCTCTTCGAAGTAGCAAGGAGGAAGAAATCTCTCACTTTCCCTCCACTCTTACAATTAAATTCCTCTTCAAAGCGGCAAGGAGGAAGAAATCTCTCACTTTCCCTCCACTCTTACAAACTTAAAGAGTTCCTCACAATATTGGAACCTTTCTAACCTCTATGAACTCTCTCTAGCACCTCCTATTTCTCTTTGAAGTAGCAAGGAGGAAGAAATCTCTCACTTTCCCTCCACTCTTACAATCTCTCGAAAATTCTTCTTCAAAGCGGCAAGGAGGAAGAAATCTCTCACTTTCCCTCCACTCTTACAATCTCTCGAAGCAATTCCTTTTTGAAGTAGCAAGGAGGAAGAAATCTCTCACTTTCCCTCCACTCTTACAATCTCTCGAAAATTCCTCACTAATATTGGAATTTTTCTAATCTCTAGGAACTCTCCTAGCACTTCCTTTACTCCCTATATTCTTTCCCTCGGAAAGGAGGAAGAAATCTCTCACTTTCCCTCCACTCTTACAATCTCTCAAAGAATTCCTCACAATGTTACACTCTACTGGAAATTCTATACACTAATGGTAACCTCCAAGGCCTCTAGCACTCTTCTATTTTTGGCCAAGACACTCTAATAAATTCTCTATACACTAATGGAACCTCTAAATTCCTCTTCAAAGCGGCAAGGAGGAAGAAATCTCTCACTTTCCCTCCACTCTTACAAACTTTCGAAGAATTCCTCACACTTTTTACACTCTAACAAACACTAATGAAACCTTTCTAACCTCCAAGATCTCTAGACTCTCTTCCAACCCCCCTCAATTTTTGGCCAAAATCTTCTTTTTAAGTTGTGGATGAGCTTTCGCAAGAGTTGCCTAAGCATCCCTTCAAAATTTTGCCTTATCCAAAGCTTGAGTAGGCATAACTGCCGAGCTCGCCGTCGGTGGACTTATGGAGAATTTTGTCTTGTAGCATTGGGAAAAACTCCACATTTTGGTGTTTAGGACTCCATTAGAGCTACTGTCGGTGCCCTAGTTCAAATCTCCACATTAGGCATAACTGCCGAGCTCGCCGGCGGCGTCGATGACACTGTCGGTGCCCTAGTTCAAATCTCCACATTTTGGTCCTTTTCGCACCAAATTTGTTTCGTTTTGAATCTTTTTGCTCCATTAACCCTAATTCAACATTCCTGCACAAAACATCAAAAATACCTTTCTTTAAAGTGCAATATCATTAAAAACAGTCTAAAATAGGTATGAAAATCTCAACATATTTTTCTTTTGTCACTGACTGTATTCCCAACAGTTGTATCATCAATATATGCGATGAAGGCGACTACATTCCCCCACATTAAGACCATGATGATTTTGTGAGAGCTTTTGTACTGTCTCTTTCATGAACAGAAGCAACATTTTATTTGGGAAAGAAATAGATGTCATTTGCCCCGGTGAGTTCGGAGGATCCGTGGAGATTCCGTTATCAGTGGGTTCAGTGTTGGTTCTTAAAGGAAATGGAGCATACATCGCCAAACACTACATTCCAGTGGTATGACACCGCAGGGTGTCTATAAATTTTCAAAGAATGAATGATAGGAAAATGCCATACGGATTTCAACCGGACCTAGAGTTAGAAGAATTACTACCTTACGAGCTATGAGAGGGTTGCACCTCTAGGGACATGCAAATGGAACTCTTATCCTGGAGCGTGGCTTAGTAGGTCAGCTTGATCGGGAGCTCACCCCACCAGAGATGGACACTTAGGGGATACTTTTTTGTAATGCATTTCGACATAGCAGATATGATGATATATGTACCCAACATGAGATATTTTCAGATGTACTCTTGATGCGTTCAACATTTTTGTACTTTTTGAGTCTTTGGCATGTACTCAATCTGTAAGACCTGTTAGAGTAGATTAATGAAAGCTCTTTCAAAATTTTGTCTATTTTGTGCGATGGATAAAGAGCCACAGAACCATACATTGTTTCCGAACTACAATGAACAAAGAACAAAATGATAAAAACTTAATAATAATAAAAAGAAAACTCTTTTAAAAAAAATTAACCAAAAAAATTATTATTTTATAAAATTTGAAATCATATTTTGATATTTAAGTGTGATAAAAACAACAAGAAGAGAAAATAAATTTGTTGAGTTAATTCTCTCAATTTCAAGGTCTCTTACTCTTTACTCGTGCAGCATGACCATCCTTCTCTGCACTAAATCTCACAAAATTTCACATATCTTCCTCACCAATGTCAGCATTATCACATGACACATATCTATGGATTCAACACCACAAATTTTTTTGCTAAATTTCAATTCTCATTTTGGGAAAAATCCCTAACTTTTGATTCCCTCCTTTCGAGTTCGGTCCCTAACTTCTGATTTATTTTTCAGATTGATCCTTAAATTTCAATTCTCATTTTGGAATCAATACCTAAATTTTGATTCCCTTCTTTCGAGGTCGGTCCCTAACTTCCGATTCTCTTTTTGAGATTGATCCTTAAATTTCAATTCTCATTTCGGAATTAGTACCTAAATTTTGATTCCCTCCTTTTGAGGACGGTCCCTAACTCCCGATTCTCTTTTGAGATTGATCCTTAAATTTTAATTCTCATTTCGTGATCAGTCCTTAACTCTTGATTCCCTCCTTTCAAGTTCAGTTCCTAAGTTCTGATTCTTTTTTTGAGATTGATCCTTAAATTTCAATTCTCAGTTTAGAATCAATCTCTAAATTCTAATTTCCTCCTTTCGAGGTCGGTCCCTAACTGTCGATTCTCTTTTTATATTAATCCTTAAATTTCAATTCTCATTTCGGGTTCAATCCCTAACTTCTGATTCCCTCCTTTTAAGGTCGGTCCCTAACTTCCAATTCTCTTTTTGAGATTGATCCTTAAATTTCAATTCTCATTTCAGAATCAGTACCTAAATTCGGGCTCCCTTCCTTCGAGGTCGATCCCTAACTTTTGATTCTCTTTTTGAGATTGATCTCTAAATTTCAATTCTTATTTCAAAATGAGTCCCTAAATTCTGATTCACTCCTTTCGAGGTCCGCCCCTAACTTCTAATTCTCTTTTTGAGATTGATTCCTAAATTTTAATTCTCATTTTAGAATCAGTACCTAAATTTTGATTTCCTCTATTCGAGGTCGATCCCTAACTTCCAATTCTCTTTTTGTGATTGACCCTTAAATTTCAATTCTCATTTCAGAATCAGTCCTAAAATTCTGATTCCCTCCTTTCGAGGTCGGTCCTTAACTACCGATTCTCTTTTGAAATTGATCCCTAAACTTCAATTCTCATTTTAGAATTAATACCTAAATTATGATTCCCTTCTTTCGCGATCGGTCCCTAACTTTTGATTCTCTTTTTAAGATTCATCCTTAAATTTCAATTCTCATTTTGGAATCATTCCCTAACTTCTGATTCCCTCCTTTCAAGGTTGGTCCCTAACTGCCGATTCTCTTTTGAGATTGATCCTTAAACTTCAATTCTCATTTCAGAATCAGTACCTAAATTCTAATTCCCTTCTTTCGAGGTCGGTCCCTAACTTCTGATTCTCTTTTTGAGATTGATCCTTAAAATTCAGTTCTCATTTTAAAATCAATCCCTAACTTCTAATTCCTACCTTTTGAGATCGGTACCTAAATTCTGACTCTCTCTCTCACTTGGAATTGATACCTAAATTTCAATTCTCATTTCGGGGCCAGTACCTAAATTCTGATTCCCTTTTTTTAAGGTCGGTAGCTAAATTCCGACTCCCCCTTGTTGAAATTGATACCTAAATTTTAATTTCGGTCAACGCCAATACGCACAGTGTGCTTGCCCAACACACCACACCTATTGGGCGTCCATTTATTGACCTCACATTTGTTTGAGGTTTAGTTTTTTCTCTTTAGTATCCTAGGGTCTAACCATAAGACTTTCTTGTTGACTATTCCTAGAAAGCTAGAAATGAAGCCTCACCATTAGAAATTCTAAACTCCTTTTTGCTCAATTTGAAGTTCCACATATTGGTCATAACCTCTAGCACTTAGTAGGTGGGGTCAATATGGGGGATCCCAATGAGGGTCCCTGTAAGACTGTTTGACCTTAAGGTCGACTCTGGGAGTTGGTTTGGAGCTAATCCACTCACCTGCACTAACTATCACCCACAATCACTCACAACCCTAAACCGAAAATTGTTGACTTTGGTCCGTGATCTTTTGAGAGGCTCATGTAGATGGTCAACTAGACCCATTGGTTCTAGGCTGTGGTTTAGCTAAGAGCAGTACATAGAGAACCCAAATGAGGATCTCATTGTTCTATAGCTCATACAAGGTGGTTGGTACCCCAACTCTACCAAAAATGTCCAACTTGGCCTTTGGCCCCTAAATCCACCCAAATTACCCAAATGCCCTTGAAATCCTAAATTTGGTCAAAATCCTCAAATTCACCCAAAATACCCAAAATTATTCAAAAACCATCTCAAAACATTTNTTCAGGTGATTTTATAATTGACGGAAACAGATTCTTATCGGCATTTTCCATAATATCCAACATCTCAAATCTTTCCTGAACATAATCTAATTCTTCATTTTCTAATTCGTCCAGAATAACTTCATCACTCTTTTTAAATTGTTCTTTCTCTTCAAAATGTTCTTTAAAATGTTTTTTCAATAGATGTTCACTAATTTCCATGCGAAAACATTTATTATCTCTCTCAAGAGCAGGTATTTCATAGATTACACAATGCTAAAAGTCACTTCTTGATCATTAACTCTCATAGTTAATTCTCCCTTTTGAACATCTATCATAGCTTTTCCAGTAACTAAAAATGGTTTCCCTAAATTAATAGGTATTTTTTTATCTTCCTCCATATCTAAAATAATGAAATCCACAGGAAAGATAAATTTAACACATCTTCTATAACTCCCTTAGGATATGTAATTGAACGATCCATTAACTGTAGAGTTACAGAAGTATGTGAGACTTCTCATAATCCTAATCTTTTAAAAATTGATAGAGGCATAAGATTAATGCTGGCTCCCAAATCACATAAAGCTCTTCCATAAAATTTTTCACCAATAGCACATGGTATAGTGAAACTGCCAGGATCTTTTAATTTTTCAGGAAGCTTTTTTTAAATAATTGCACTACACTCTTTGCTAAGTACAACAGTTTCATTATCCGTGAACTTTCTTTTCTTGTTCAGAATATCTTTCATAAATTTCACAGGCCTCTACGAAGGGAATATTCACTGTTAACTTCTTAAGAATTTCTAAAAATTTGGAAAATTGTTTCTAAATATTTACTGTTAATTTCTTAAGAATTTTTAAAAATTTAGAAAATTGTTTATTTTGTTTATGTTGCTTCAATCTTTGAGAAAATGGTGGTGGAGGTTTCTACACAGTAATTTTTATTGGTGTAAATGGATACTCTAAATTTGGGTACTCATGATCCTTTTCTTTTCCGGTATCCACTTTCTCTGTTTCAGTTTATGTTTCTTTTTGCACCCTTGTTTCCAATTCTTTTCCACTTCATAACTATATCACTTTGATTTTTTCTTTTCCTTGATCTTTAGGATTTGGTTCCACAGTACTAGGAAAAGTTCCTAATGTTCGGTTACTAAGCGCAATAGAGATATGTCGCAATTGGTTTTTAATATTCTTAATAGCAGTTCCTTGATTTTGTAATTGATTTCCTTAAATTTTTAATTGATTTCCTTGATTCTGTAATTGTTGACCCATATTCAATATCAGCTCTTCCATAGACAACTTCTTTTCCTTAATTTGAGTGTTACTGTTAAATCCTGGAGGATAAGAAGGTCTATAGTTAACATTTCCTTGGTTGGATGAATTTCCTAATGGGTTCACTGGGTTATTTGCCCATTGTTGATTCGTAGAAGAATTGTTACTCCAATTAAAATTTGGATGATTCTTCCAACCTGGGTTATAACAATTTGAATAAGGGTTGTTGGGTTTATTAATAACATTTAAAGTTTCATATGAAGGTTGAACATCCACAAATTACCTAGATGAATTTTCTTCCATCATAGGAGGTGTTGGAGAATAATTCATCCCATAGTGATCTAATTTCCTTGATATTGTAACAATCTGCGAAGCTAACATAGATATTGCATCAGAATCATGGATACTAGCCACTCTTTTAAGAATTACCCGTTCAGAGGGCCATTGAAAATTGTTGTTAGTCATCTCTTCTATTAATGAATAAGCCTCATCAAATGGTTTTGACATTAACGAACCACCAGCCGCAGCATCTATAATCAATCTAAGAGATCCCACTAATCCATTATAAAAAGTTTAAGTTATCAACCAATCTGGTAACGAATGATGACGACATTTCCTAAGAAGATCTTTAAATCTCTCCCAAGCTTCATATATTGACTCTCCATCAATTTGAGAACGATGTTATGTCATTTCTAAGTTTAGCAGTTTTGGGTGGAGGGAAATATTTGGATATAAATTTCTGTGAAAGTGATGTTATGTCATTTCTAAGTTTAGCAGTTTCGGATGGAGGGAAATATTTGGATAGAAATTTCTGTGAAAGTTATTATATCATTTCTAAGTTTAGCAGTTTTGGATGGAGGGAAATATTTGGATAGAAATTTTTGTGGCAGTTCTCCTCAAGTTCTAATAGATCCTGGTGCTAACAAATTTAACCAAATCTTAGCCTTATACCTCAGTGAAAATGGAAAAAGTCTAAGTCTAACAACATCATTTGAGACTCTGTCATATTTAAAAGTAGCTCACAGTTCTAAAAAACTAGCAAGGTGTAAGTTCGAATCCTCATTTGGTGTACCTCTGAATTGATTGTTTTGTACCATTTGGATAATATCAGGTTTAAGCTCAAATGAATTAGCAGCTGCATCAAGATTTTGGATAGATAAGTGAATTTCATCAGCTGAAGGATTTGCATAATCTCTTAGGGGCCTAGGTTGGTGTTCATTCTCTATTTCTTGATTTTTCATGTTGTTTTCCATTGTATCAAAATTTTTAGGTTCTNGGAAATCTTTATATGCATCAGAAAGAAACAAAGTTATGTCAGAAACTCAATTACATCAAATAAGAAGATGACTAACTAATTCAAACCAGATTTGATCAATGAACATAATGAATCGAGCTCTGAATATTGCCTTCAATGGCCAAAATTAGTCTTGTGAATGCCATTTATTTTAGAATGACTTTGTCAATGGTTCTAAAATTTGTAAGAAGCTGTGAACAAGCAAGCAACTTGCATAATTAATGAAGTTGGGCATAAAGGAGTCCACCATAACAAAAAAATGGGGCTAGAAATAATGGTCAAATTTCAAAGAAATCAGAGTCAAAATACTTAGAAGCTAGTGCAACAAACAAATAAGGAAAGAATAAAGCAATGATAAACAAAATAAATAGCAATTAGAAGGGTGGAAGATGCATGAGTATGATCAAAATATGTTTTTTCTATTTCCAAATTAAAAAAAAATCATGATTTTTCCCAAGGAAACCTCAAACAACCAAAAAATGGAAAATTATTTTATACGGACCCTGCATGTAGAAATGCATGCGGTGTCCGATCTGGACCACTCATCACAGTAAAAGTTATATTTTGGTGGGCCTCATTTTTTATTTGTTTTGAAAAAAAAAATTGATGGACTGTGATGTGCGGTCTATATCAGACACCACATGCATTTCTGCATGTGATGTCCGTATGGAATAATTTTTCCTGAGAAGCACCTTGTTCGCAACACTTTTTGTGTCGGATTTTTAGTATCCATCACATTTCACATCCCTTTTTTAGGTCACCCTCACTTTTAAAATAATAAAGGTAAGACTATAACATGAACAAAAGCTAAGATGAAACAAAAAGTGTAGCTAAAAAAATATTTGTATAGAAAAATCAGTATAACATAAAACAAATATGAGTAATTCAAAGCAAATCAGACCATTTTTTTACAAGAGAAAATATATGCAAGAGATCCTTTATAAAGACTCTCATAACCAAACTAGAATATAAAATCAAATTTATTTTATTCTGTTTTCAAGAGACCTCCCACGATGACATATGATTATGATCAATTACATCTTAAGAAAAACTTAGGAATACTCAGATAAAAGGTGATATGTTTATTTTAAACTATTCTTTTGATACATAGAAAGTCAAGGAGATTTCTAATTGTTCTAATACCAGAAATTCTCTAGTTGTCGTGGCAAAAATACACCATTATGTAGAGGATGAGTCACCGTAACCTGATAGATAGATACCACTAAATTAAGAGAGCCTATGGTACACATTTACAAAAACTTGGCAAAGGAAAAGATTGCGCCCAAAGGGGGTAGATCAACGAGTAGGTCAAAGAAAAACCTAGACATGTTGAGATGGCCTAGTTGGGACTCCATGGAGCCATCCACCCATATTATTGTGACCCCAGATGTACTAAGCTATGAAGGTAGTTGACCTAACCTAGAAGAAGGATCACTTCATCAAAAACTCACGTGTTACATTGTCCAAAATGATCTAGTAAATTTGAAGCTAAAAGAAAGAAATGTCTGAGCTTCTATGACTATAACTAGAACAAAATGAGAATAGGGATTATACTTGCCAAGAGTATGGATAGAAATCCTATAAGAAAGAAGAAGAAGAAATAAATGACTTAGTTACAAACTAAGCCATTTCACAAAGGACATATAATCTCAATAGGATCAGGAAAGCCTTTAATATCCTATATCGTACTAGACAGACACCTAATCATAAAAGACAAATGTTTGGCGGGACAAATTGGGAAATAAGAGTGCTCTTCTTGGGTAATATAATATGTATGCAGTGATGCCCTATTAGAATGCTCGAGGGTAATATTCATGCATTTTATTATCATTTTAAATTGTCCTAAAAGCCATGCAAGAAATAAAGTAACAAATTTTAAAATATTGAATATTTTTAGTGTTAAATTTTATTAAGAATAAATCTATTAAAAATAAATTATGGTAAATATTTTATCCTAATGAGCCTAGTCGTGTTCGTATACAGACAAACTATGAACATAAGAAAAAGCTAACATAGAAAATGTGTTAATATGTAAACACTCAATATAAAAAATAAGACCACCACTATCGTTGGGTTGGCTAGAATCTGAAAAAAGATAAAGAGTGGTCAGGCTCCTTATATGCATGCATGAAAATAGAGCTATATAATAAATGTATAATCTAGAATTAAGGTGTGAGGCATGAGCAAACAACTCAAGCTCCTCTCTTTTTGTATATGTTTCTCTGTAAGGAAAATATATTATAAATTTATTGGTGCACAAATCTTACACATTGTAAAGTATATACAAAGCACTCAAAGTGTGAAATAGCCAACACAAGCCAAAGAACAATAGTTGTGCACAACAATCCTTACCTTTAACCTAACCTGGTTCTAAACATAAACTACCAAGTGTTACCAAACCAGCATCTAAGTACTATGCGTGTAGTACAAGGGCTAAAGGTTTCCACGTAGATCTTGATAGGGTCACTAAGTTGGCCCTTTCTCAAACATCTTAATGAGCTAATCTTCATCACGAAAAGTGATAGAGGTTAGTCCATGTCTATATTTGGAATGATTCTATGAGATCTGATTGTAATAGAATAATTCACATTGTCAAACTGGATAAACCAGTAGGTAATACTCATTTCCTTATACAACCATAGGATAAACTAAAAGTAGTTGAAGCTTCATCACAAACATGTTGCCATGCAACCTGGATCTATAGAAAGAGCACAATTGTTCAACTTGGAAAAAAGTAAAATAAGTAGTGCATATAGATGTGACGTATGTAAATCTAGTGCATGGGAATTTAATCCATAAAAGCACGACACACAATGTCATCATGATATGAATAATAAAATAAAGGTAAACAAATGTAAAAAAGGCATCAAACAAATGAGTGCAACAAAATTTTCAATGACATAACTTGATTTGGTTTTGAGGCATCAAACATACACAAAAGTAGAATAAACACATGATACAAAAAAGATGTAATGACATGCAAAACATAACTCAAAAGAATTCATACATATATACATTCACTCCCAAATAGTGAATGAACTTCAACACCTTTCTGCAAGCCTCGCCAGGAAGTCAAAAAAAATAATAAAAAAAAACAAACTTACATCGAGTCACATCAATTTCATTGGTGTGTCATGGCCCAACATAGGCGTTGTGGTGCTCCCGCACTCGAGGCACCAAATTGTTAAGTCTATAATGATTTTTTTTAAATGCACTTTGTGATGTCTGATCCTAGCATCATGGCATCATAAAATGTGGTAATTGATGACGGATGTGTGTCTTAATCATATGTAAGGCCATGACACCCAGTATTGGCACCATGGTGCATGCCCTAAATGGATTTTTTGCTCCTGGCTTGGCTGGTCGTGCTCACAAAATCCTATAAATACTTTGAAAAAACCCAAAAGCTTTATAGTAGACTAAAATTGGTGCAAATACATGTCATTTTTTATATGCACCTCAAAAAATCCAAGACATATATGAACTATATGTGAACTAATATTAAATAGCGGTTTATTTGGGAAAACTTGTTGTACCTTTAGTATCTGCTAGATGACTACTTGGATAACCTAATGGATTCTTACACGTAGTCTAGTTGTGGCCCCAAAGTCCACAACTAATGTATTTGTGAATAATTTGATTTTTTTGGCATTGGTTTCTATAAAGTTCTTAAATCTCCTTTTCTTAGGCATGTCTACAGACCTTAATGTATTTGGTACACCAATTTGCATAGCATCGTTAGATATTTACCATTTTTTCTTCCTTGGAAAGGTTGACATTGGGCATTCATATGTCATTATATATCTAATCATAATGTAAATAATATATAAGTAAATTGTATTGAATAGAACCGAGAAATTGTAATGAGAATTTCTAGCTAACCACACAATAATTATTATCAACATAAAAATGCAATGGTGGGCCCTTTTAAGCTAATGAAAGTAAATGCATGAATGCATGAAAGTCCAATTATTTAACATAATCTATAACTACATGTTGATCTCACTTTTGGTTGAGGTCTAGTTTTTCCTCTTTAGTAGCCTAGGGTTTATTATATGAGTTTCATGTTGACTACTCCTAGAGGACTAGAAAAGGAACCCTTACCATCAGAAACTCTAAACCATTCTTTTCTCAACTTAAAGTTCCACATATTAGTCCTAAACTCTAGCACTTAGCAGATGGGGTCAATATAAGAGAGCTCAAGGTGATTCCCTATAGGACTGCTTAGCCTTAAGGTTAACCATGGATGTTGGTCTAGAGCTGGTTCACTCACTTGCACTCACTTTCACTCACTTTCACTCATAATTCTAAACTCAGGCTTTGTCGACTTTGATCCATTGATCCTTTGGAAGACTCAGGTAGATGGTCCCCTAGACCCACTCGCCCTAGGTTGGGGTTTAGCTAGGACCAGAGAGCCCAAATGGGGATTCCATTGGTCCATGGCTCACATAGGGTGGTTTACACCTCAATTTTACAAAAATATTCAATTTAGCCTTTACCAAAATACCCTCAAACCCTAAGTTTGGCCAAAATTCCCAATTTCACTCAAAATACCCAAATGTGTTCAAAAATCATTTCAAAACATTTCAAACTACCCAAATTTCTCAAAACCACCCAAAATTTTCAAATTTACAAAAATACCCCCTAATTTACAAAAATAACATTAGTATATTAAACTTTCTCAAAACCTCAAAAATCATCTCAAATGTCCCCAAAAACCAATTTGGACCTTTCAATTAAACCCAATTTGACCTTTTTTTACCAAAATCCCTAAATTGCCCTTAAGGGCCCAATTTCCCCAAATTCACCCCAGATGTCAATCAATTTGACCCCAATCTCCCCCAATTTCAATTCTAATCTCAAATTCATCATGTATATGGTCATTTCAAACCAAATCCAAGCTTAATTGACCTATGCTTTGAGCTCAATTTTGATCCAAATCAAAACCCTCAATTTTGAACATATGACTCAATCTCACCCAATTGAACCCCCATGGCCCACTCAATTGCCTCAATTTAGATCCTAAACACTTCAAAACACTTCTAAATACCCAATTGATCTCTCAATTGTCCTTGCTCAAGCTTCAATTCTACTCAATTTCAACCCAAATTCAAAATCCCCAAATTTTCCCCAATTTGGCCATGTCTCCAAATGTCACCTAATTGAATGCCCAAACCTTAAAATTTACACCCAATTGATGTTGAGAATTCATCATGATATTTCTGTAGACCATTTTCAACCATCCCTTTGGACTTAACCCAACTCTAGCCCAACCTAAGCCCAAGTCTAACCCAACACCTCTAAATTGACCACATGCCCAAATTCCTCCAAATCAATTCAAAATCACTCCAAATATTTTCCAAACTCTTCATGAAAATCAAACCCAAACCTTGCTTTAAAATTAAATTTCAAACCCCCAACTTCTAGCCATTTTGACCCAAATTGAACCCCTTCACCAAAATTGACTTAGTCATGTCAAAGTCACCAAATTAATGTCACCACAGCCACCATTTGGACCCTAGTGACCGAGATAGACTCACCTAGCCCACCCTAGATAAGTCGTGGACCAATGGTCCCTTGATTTATAGGATTTTAACCTTTTCTGGGCCTAAGCCAAAATATCTTCACCATCATGCCAAACAATTAAGGGTTAATCATAATTAACCCTCCCCCTTGCTCGCCTGACTCCTCTGGCCACCACCCCTGACCCTACCGACTGGCCTAGTGGCCATAAAACCCTAAAACCGAGAGCCACCCCCCTTAAATCAAAACCCAAAGAACCCATCCAAGCTACACAGCTCTGATTGGGTCTCAGCACTTTGAAGCCCTCCACCTCAGCTTCACATTGCAACCAAATTGAAGCCCTTAGCTCCACCCTAGGTCATTCTATTTAAAACCCTCCTCCATGGCAAAAAAAATACAATTTTCTTGGGGAAACTCTGTCAAATTACTCCCAGAGCTCCTTCAAGACTCCCTAAGCTCATTGCAACCATCTCTTGGCTATTTCCCCAATCACCTGAGCTCAATTTTTGAGCTCAAAATCAGGAAAAATTTTGGCCACCCCCAAACTCCAAATTGAACTGCCCTTGAGCTTCCCCAAAGCAAGAGAGGAAGATTCCCATTGAAGTCCCCCTTTGTTGACCTCTCCAAGCCACTCCTAGACCAAGGCCGCACCCCATTTCATTGAACTTCTACTTTGAGCTTACATGAGAGGAAACCAAAACATCCAGGAGGTTCGTTGGACTCCACTGAAGCTTCCAGAAGCATCTGATTGAGGCCTCCCCTCTCAGATAAAGGTATAGACCATTAACCCTAAATTTGAGCTCAGTTTGGTCCTTTTGAAGAAAAGTTTGATTTCATGGCATTATAACAGTATGGATGTGTTCTCCTTGAGTGGATGAAGGTGTAGGAACAAATCTCATGTGATTTAGTTGAGTATCAAGTGAGATCTTAGGTCTAGAAGTTATACGACTCACGGGCTCTCACTACCAGGGACGATGACGGAGAACCTTCTGATCGAGTGTGTATTGAACGGATGGACGATATTGAGTCGGATGGAGTCTTTTTGCGTGAACAGTGGGACACGTGGCTGCCGAGTCAGATGGCAGTGCAAAACCAAGAGGCAAAGCGTGGCGTTTCAGAGGGGACGAGGATTACTAAGTGTGTGATTGGGATGAATAGAAAATTAAGATTTTCTTGATTTAAATAAGTAATAGATCTTTGAAAAATCATAACTTTGAATAGAAAAATTATAAAAATAAAAGAAAAATACCCTCTTGCTCAGTGAACAAAGGATAATAATGTGGACCAAAAGTAAAAATTATTTGTTAAGTGTATGATTTTTAATTAATTAAATACTCTCTGAGGTATTTTAATTCATTATGATTAAATACTAATCACCATGACTTGAAATTTTTAGGGTTGATTTCTCATGATAAAGAGCACCTTCTCTGATTTTTCCAAGATCAGAGAGCACATCTCTGCTTCTAACCATAATTTTCAAGCATGAGTGGTTATTTTGGCTTTATTTAATCATATAAATTAAAATATTCCTTAAAAAGTTGTGGGATCAATTTTGTTAGCTTTTCTTTGGTCAGAGGAACTTAGGAAAAATATTGTGATGATTTAAGAAAATTCTGTATATTTCTGTTATTGATTAAATAGTTTTACTTTGTGTTAAGTTATTTAAATTAAATATAAATAAAAATTTGAAAAAATCAATTCCACATTGTTCATAAAAATCATTTCAACTCACTGTAAAATTTCAAATTTATTTAAATTGATTTGGCAATTAAAGTGGATTTTGTAAGTAAAAATGGTATTTTTGCACAAAATAAATTATATTAAATTCAATAAGCTTAGAAAAATTATAAAAAATAGTTTTCTAAGTTCCTTGTGATTAGACGCATTTAATAAAAATAGAATCTATTCCTATGAAAATATTTTATTTTTAAAGTATATTTCGAATTAAAAATAATTAAAATAATCAAAATTTTTAAAAATACAAAAAATAGTTCAAAATGTGTGTAATTGTTTCTTGATCACTTAGGAAACCTTAAAATATTTTTCTTGATTTTTCTAAATTAAAAATAAAATTTCTAAAGGTCTAAAATGCATTTTTCTTATTTTCTGTTAAAATAATTACAATAAATTCAAAATAAATCATAAAAATATAAAAAAAAGTTTCTGAGTTTCTTGGACTTATGAGGGTTTAATAAAAATTTCAAAGTAATTTTTTAAGATTAAAACATATTTTTTATTTTAATAATCATTAAAAATGACCTTTAAATAATTATAATAATTACAATATTATTCAAAAAAATCATGAAATTTTTATTTAAGTAATTTTCTGACCTAGAAAAACCTCCAATAATTTTCCCATAAATTAAAACTTCATTTTAATTAATTAAATAAATAAATGTTGAAAAATTCTATTTTTGAGTTAAATATTTATTTTAAATTAAATCAAACTTTCAAAAATCATACTTTCCTCCCTGATAGTTTAATTAATCCATGGATGGGATACTCAAGGATTTTAAAGGCCATTTGAACTTTACCTGTAGAGTTATAAGATGAAGAGCCCAAAGGGCAAAGTGGTAATTTTAGATTTTGGTGTCTTAATCAAAATTTATGATTAACCATTGGGGATGAGAAATTTTGATCCTTAACGAATCCATTGGGTGATTGAAATATAATGGGTTAAAGTTAGAAACTCACTTACCACATTTTCACAATATCAACAAAACCATAATTTCCCTAATCATCATGGCTTGGAAGTCAATTAAGATCAAATGATTCTTAAATGATGGGCTTAAGCTAGGAAGATGATAATTCACTTAAGCCTAAAATTTATGATGATGTGTTCTTTCAATAAGAATAATGTCACTTAAACCGAGATTTTAGCCACCACCTTGTTCCTCCATTATGATTGTTAAGGGCTTGGTAGAGACATATGCTCGATGTATAAACTCAATTGATTAGATTTAGAAGATGATATGATTGTAGATTAACATCTTTTAAGCACTTCAAGCTCATTTTTGATGAGCACCAAATCTTTGATCACTTAGGCTTGCCTTAGGAGCATTCATCCATATAACCTTTAAGTAAAATGTCAAATTGACAAAGTATCATATCCTTAGGATAATTGAATTGTCAAGCTTCACTGGGCAACGGGGTAGCCACACTTTAACCTTGGATGATTAACGAAACAATATGATAAGTTCCGAAATGAACTCAAAATAATTCAAGAGATCTTCAAGGTAGTTCAGGGTCATACCTCGAGCACTTTGAATTTTTTTGGACATTTTGAAGGACAAGTTGAACTTGTCATATTTTGTTCTAGAATCATTCACTAAGAACTTCGGAGGCTCAATAAAATCATGCTTTGGGGTTGGATAGCTATACCTTCATCTACTCCTACAATTTAAATTCTTTGCAAAATTACATACATGTCTTGCAAGTACTAACCTTTTAGGCGGAGGAACGAGAAGAATCGACGGTACGCTTTTAAATTAATGTGTTTACCTTTTTGTACTTCTTGCTTCAAACTTACATGTTAAATAACGATGTCACCCTGCATGAATACCAAAATTGCTAAGATAGCCACAAAACCAAAAACAAAAGTTTAAAAATCAAACAAGCTAAAATTCACCGTCATAACATTCAAAATATAAAACAACTCAAAATTTAATCACAAACATCACAAAAAAAATCACAACTAAATTAAAATGTATCTATCGGATGATAGGGAATCCCTCGGAGGAGGTAACTTGTGGTTGCTAAAGAGACTTCCCACGGTCTGAAAGAAAGTATGAAACTCATTAGGTTGAATTTAGTAAATTAATTTGGACTAAGTGAATCCGAAAGAAAATAGTGGTACCGGAACGAGGGAACCGTAGGATCTTAACCGGTGTCGCTCCAATCAACTTTAACATGCCTCATAATATTTAAGGAACCACAACCTTAGGGAAATTTGATTTGACATCATAACTTGACACATTAGAAAACTTAAACTCGCCACAATAAGGAGCTTGAGCTAGCATTGTGGGCAACACGATCATCTTCAATAGCAAAACATGTCTACGTCAGTTAAACCATCCATTCCTTAGAATTAAACAACAAGCCGTAGGATTTTGAGGTTGTTCACCTAGTGTGACATAAATCCTCAATATTATCTTTAGGCTTTTGTATAGTTCTGCTATAGAATATAAACCCTAACTCATTTTAGGACTCCGAGGTTGTCATTCGTCGCGACCTAAATCCTCACATCTTCCAGATTATTTGTGTGATCGTTTCACATGAATATAAGCCCTAATTATTAAAATTGGCATAATGAAACTTTTAAATATTTTCTCTACAAACCTGAAGTCAAACCATAGGGTAGCTTGGGAAGTCACCTAGGTTCCCTTCAGGATCTAGACATCCCCTAATTCTTCTTTCTTTGGATTCCATAATATGTTTCAAATTTGAGTCATTCCCCTTTCACACCTCTTTGTTCGATATCATTGAAAGTCATATCCTTTGAAATTTCTTAAAGATAATGTCCCCTGACTTTATAGAGAGTTTTCTTGGTGACTTCGGTTATCTAAGATGTAATTAACTATAGGGGATTGCCCTTATAGGAAGCTTTTCTGAATCCAGCTTAATATAAACCCTATTTAATTTTTTATATTAAATATGGGAACTTGTCGGCTTACAAATAAAAATGGTTTTGCAGACCAAACAGATGTCATATATTTCTTTGTTTATTTGATCGAGCCTCACCCTCAAGTCTTGTGTTTATCTTTCGGGATAGGTANAAAATTGCAGGATGAAACATCTAAATGATTTCTCCTAAATTGAAGCCAAATAATAGGATAGCTTAGGNTGTTTGATAAGAATACATATCACTAAAATAAAAATTTTATAATCACCATTTCACCTATCATGATTTGTAAGGGCTTAGTAGTGAGATAGGATCAATGTCTAAACTTAATTGAACAGATTTAGAAGATAACATAATTGGTGATTAATATCTTTAAACATTACAAGCCTGACCTTAATTGTGGGCACCATAATCTTAAATCACCTAGACTTACCTTAGGGGCATCCACTCACATAACTTTTAAATGAAACATCGATTGACTAATCGAGTATCCTATCCTTGGGATAATTAAATTCTTAAGTTTCACTGAGCAACGGAGTAGTCACACTTCAACCTCGGATGATTAATGGAAAAATATGATAAGTTCAAAATGAACTTGAAATATTTCAAAGAGATCTTCATAGTGATCTAAGGTCATGCCTCGAGCATTTTAAAATCTATTGGACATTCTAAAAGGAAAATTGGACTTGCCATCTTTTGTTCTAAAATTATCCACTAGGATATTCCAAGAGCCAAAAAAATCATAGCCTGGAGTTTGGTAGGTAAACCTTCATCTACTCTTGCAATTCAAATTCCTTGCAATATTATATGCATGCCTTACAAGTACTGACCTTTCAGGTGGTGGAATGAGAAGACTCGCCAGGTATGTTTTTATAGTTTACAATACCGTCTTTTCTTGTACTTTCCACACTATATTTTTATGCTTATAAAACTTGTATGTTAAGCAACGATGACACCACAAATGAAAAACAAAACAGCTAGGATAGCCGTAAAACCAAAACCAAAAATAAAATCAACCAAGATAAAATTTACCACCACAACATTCAAAAAATAAGACAACTCAAAATTTAATGACAAACATTACAAAACAAAAGTTACAACTAAATTAAGACGTCTCTATCGGATGATTGGGAATCCCTCGGAGGAGGTAACCTATGGTTGCTAACGAGACTTCCCATAGTCTAAATGTAAGTACAGAATTTATTAAGCTGAGTTTATTAAATTCATTTAGACTAAGTGAATCCAATAGAAAATAGTGGTACTAGAACGAGGGAACCATAGGATCCTAATCGGTTTCGCTCTAATCAACTTTAATATGCCCATTTAATATTTAAATGACCATAACCATCGGGACATCTGATTTAAAATCATAACTTGACACATTAGAAAATCTAAAGTAGTCACAATGAGGAGCTTGGAGCTAGCATTGTGGGTAGCATGACCATCTTCAACAGCAAGAGGATCAACAACAACATATCTTTCCTTAGAGTTAAACAACAGGACATAGGACTTTGAGGTGGTTTTATTATGCAACATAAATCCTCAACCTATCTTTAGGCCTTTGTACAACTCTGCCGTACAATATAAGCCCTAACTCGTCTTAGAATTTTGAGGTTGTCGTTCGTCACGACCTAAACCCTCACATCTTCCAGGATATTTGTGTGATTGTTTCACACTAATGTAAGCCCTAAATAAATAAAATTGACAGGTTAAAAACATTTAAACAATTTCTCCTGAAAATAAAAGCCAAATAATAGGATAGACTGAGAAGTCACCGAGGTTGTCCTTCAAATCTATGATATCCCCTAGTTCTTCCTCTTTTGGATTCTACAATAAAATGTTCCTAATTGAGCCATTCCCCTTTCACACCTCTTTGTCCGATCTCATTGAAAAGTCCTATCCTCTTTACATCTTTGAAGATAACATTTCTTGATTTTTATCGAGAGTTTTCTTAGGTGAATTTAGTTATCTAAGATGTAATTAACTATAGGGGCTTGCCCTTATAAGAAGCTTTTCCGAACCCAACTTAATATAAATCCTATTTAATTCTTCGTATTAAATAGGGGAAATTTTCAGCAAATAAAATGGTTTTGTAGACCATACGTATGTCATATATTTCTTTGTTTATTTGATCGAGCCTCACCCTCAAGTCTTGTGTTTATCTTTCGGGATAGGTACATAGCTCAACACCAATTAGATTAGCCAACTATTATAGAAACCATCACCATGTACTCTTTGACTCAGATTCATCTACATTAAATTCTAAGGTAAAAAAAACACATTTAAAGAATTTATAGAAATCAATTCACCTAAATATTTTGATTATAGTTGTCGGGTATCAAGAGTGATTAGATGTCTTCTACCAATTATAATCCCATCAGTAAAAAACTTGAAGCACACAAAGAATCTCTTGAAAGATCCTTTTCATAGGTGTAAACAATATAGATCTATGATTTATTCTAATTATTTCTTCTTTAAATTTTGACGTCTATTTGTAGTTATCGTCAACTGCTCTAAATATAATATCTCTAGCTTCTTCTCTTGATCTCCACAACTTCATATATGATAATGACAAACCATAAGTTAATTCTAGGTTGTGATTAAATTATTTGAGAGGGTTATCTGGATTTTTTTCACAATGTCTGCATTTTTCGGTGCAATCCAAGAAAATGTTCCTTAACTATTTCCACCCTTATTGATATCTGGACATAAATCAATTGCTTTCATTTTTTCTTACCTCATAAGTGTGACCATATGCACTCACACTATTTCATGCACTCTCCAAGGGCATTGTCGATCTAAGCAATTCTCTGCCACACAAGTTCTATCAGTGGTCTTCATATTGTCTCCAAAATTCTTAGTAATGGCTATAGACCTAATAGCTTGCTTGAAGCTCTTAGAGTCATTAAAGTGTGAGCCAACATGAATAGAGTTATCATATTCCCCTTAACTTGTTAAATCCCATCTCCATTGTCTTCAATCTCATCATTGATATCATCGACATAGCCACAAATTTGAGTGATGACCTCTAAAACATGAAAACCATTTCTAACCTTTTAAACTTATGAACATATGTCAACATCTTCTTAGTCTTCTATTATAATCACTAGCTCAATTTTACTAGTTTCATTGACTTATGTAATCATCTTGGCCACCTTAGTGTCATTTGTGATGAGATTATAATCTTTAGGAAATATACCACACATAGGATAATGTAGTTTATACGTACGACATATTAGCCAAGAAAGTCACTTGAGCTTTAGCTTTTAGCAAATTAAAACTATAAGTATTCCTTTTAAACATATTAGTTCTCTATCTGCCACCACCATACTTTAATAATAGTTAAGGTTTATCCATCTTAACAAGATGGCCAACACTGGTCTATAATTGGGCATTCTAAAATCATGTAAATTCACCTAATAAATAAATTCAAGGAATTACACCCAACAAAATCATTTAATATCACAAGTAAATAAATATACATACATGTAACATCGTCGATAATCAATTAGAAAGAAACTTTCTAGCTACAGCTTCCTCCCCAAAGTGTCAAATGAAAAAAAAAATTGCATAATTTGAGTCAATAAAAAATAAACAAAAACCCATAGAAAAAAAATATATATTTTTTGAGTTAATCAAAACAAAAGCACAAATGAGCGGCTTTGATTAAACCAACTTAAATTAAATCAATCATATTAATGTGACTTTGAATTTTATATTGCATAAGACAGATCTATTTTATCACCCATTGCATTTATCTAGAACCGATGTAGCATTCAATTTCAACACTAAGGAATACCCAGATATATGAGCATTCGACAAGAGTATGCATTTTGATGTTGGTTGTCTTTCTCAAATGAGGAATCTAAACGAGATAATACATAAATATCATGACTTAGTTTCATTGTAATGAAATAGTAGAGATATGGGATAAGACAACATGTTCTTGCTACTTCGAGCAAAAGACAGCAGAGCTCAGTGAGAGCAGCTTCTCAAACGGAAATGATGTTTGGGTGGAGAAATTAAACAAGATGAAGGTTGTTTTTCCTAAGCAAGGAATCTTAACAAAGATAATAATCGGGGCATGATTTCAAATAGTAGAAATATGAGAGGAGACAATAGGTGCTTGTTACTTCAAGCAAAGGATAGGAGAGTTTGGTAAGAGTAGGTTACAATGTGAGATGTAGCCAAAGTTCAAGTGGAGCAATGAACATAGGTGGAACCAGTGCTTGAGAGATGTGCTTCTCAAGCAGATGAAGAGTGAGATATTTGGTGTGATATTTTAATGGGGCCTAAAGAAGAGGAAAGCTTGAATGGAAGTGACAAAGTGTGATATTTGGTGTAAACAAAGGTTTTCGGTTTGAAATGTTTAAGTACACTCTGGATTTGTAATATGTAAATATCAAAATTTTTGGTTTGACATTTGTAAAAACAATTAAAATTTAATGCTTAACCATTATAAAGGTTAATGTAATAATCACATCAATATTATACACATAAAGGTGTATTCATTTAAAATAGTTAATCATCATGCTATTTTTATGTGAAGTTAACTATTTTAATGGAATGCATATGATTATTAAGGTTGAGTTGTTATGTATAGAAATATATAATAATTATGTGGGCATTTAAGTATTAACACTCCTTTTTCATAATATTTTTTATTGAGTGTCAAAAAATTCATGATAATAGAGTAGTGATTTTTCATCTTAGCGTGAACAAAAATTTAGCACACATATAAGAAAATATAGCGAAGGGAGACAACAAAATATTTTCATGGAGTAACCCTGAAAAGGAAAAAAACCTTAGGGACTAGTCCTGTCAAAGTAATCCACTATATGTTTGTAAATATAGGGGTTTGCTCTCATCTCATGATAGAGAGAACGAGATTACAATATTATAGTAAAAACTACACTTGTCTTCACATAGCTTAAATAATCTAAGTGTTAGTAAATTCTACAACAATCATAATTTGGCTTCAACTGTTGCAAACAGTAGTTATTGTTGATCAGTGGTTACTAGGGATAGGTGGTGATGGCAGTCGATGAGTGATGGTGGCTGACAAATATGAAAGAAAATGGTTGATAATGGCTAATGGCTATGGAGGTTGGTGGTTACTCGTCAATTATTCTCTCCAAAATAGTCTCTAAAATTTACTTTTCTTTCTATTTTATCCTCCCTCTTATGTGAATTAAATATGTGATGTGTTCCTTCATAAATCTCGTACCTTAGTTCCTTCTTTTAATAATTTTATGCTTTTGAAATGTATTTTTGCTATGTTTTACATGATACAAGTGTTGAGCTTGCTTAGGGAGGTTAAAAATGATAAAATAGCCAAAAGCTCATCTAAACACCCTTGCCAAAGTGTAGCACTTTCGTGGCACCTTCTCGTGTTGCAGGCACACTTGCTCCCATGAAAAGTGGTATGTGCTACCATCTTTATTGAGGAGATCACACAACCGCAACACTTCTATGCTCATTACTTGCACATATAAGCCACCCAACCAAGTGCAAGGCACACACGCACCTCAACCCCTTACACTCGCACAACTACTTCACCAAATGTTCCATCTTGAAAATTTTGGAATGTTTTGTGCATGGTTTTGAGCCCTAAGTATATAAGAGAATGCATGAAACATTAGAATGCACTCTTGGCTATTGGGACTTCTTTCTCAACATGATTTTGAAGAGAGTCTTGTGTATTTTAGGGTTCCCTTATGTTTTCCTTGAGTGAATTTTTAAGGTTTGGTCTTTGTAAAAATTTTAAGAGAGTTGAGAGGGAGAGATCTATGCGAACTTCTATGAGGGAGATTGGTGGAGAGTTTGCGTTATGCAGAGAGAGTTTTAGTGTATTGTGAAGGATTATTAACTTAGATTTAAGTTTTTTGTACCTTTTTATGTCATTTTCTGTAATATTTTAAGGAAAATTTCTGGGTTGTCTTTCCTCATGCGAAATAGTTAAATCTTCTTTAATACTTCTATGATGTAAGGCATGTGTTGAATGATTGTTTTATTCATGAGTTTTTTTCTAGACATTTTTTCTATATTTTGGATTTAATACATTGATGTATGAGCCTTCTGATTGTTGTTTACTTCTGACCTAGTCAATTAGGAGGTTAAAACCTCTTATGATTTAAGTCTTCTAATTATTGACTAAAAGAACAAGTATGTTAACACACATTCACCTAGTGGAATAGAAATATTATTAGTATGAGATTGCAATCTTGATATAAGAGTAAAAGATTCTTGGGAAACCATGTATAGTTAAGCCCCCTTAACTGTAATATTCATTTTCAACAATAGCATGGTAAACTCAATGGAAAAATACTGAGCATTCATTAGATCAGTGTCATAAGAGTATAAACCTTTCACCTCTAGAAAATTCTAACAAAATTTAGTTATGTTTATTTGAATTTTGTATTAAGATTTCATAACCATTCACCTTATGTAAATATTAACCCTTCAAACTAGAGTTAACGGTGTAGTAAACTAGAAATTTGTCTATTATTAAAGTTGATAAATTTTTTTTATGGGATTTATATGCGGACTCTAATTATGTATATTATTTGATTGATACATATACTTATGTGATTGACTGATTGTTTTACATTAATTTTGAGGATCAAGTTTTTAGCATCATTGCTAGGAAAATGAGATAAAGTTTGTAATTTTAAGAGAATGTTATTTGAAACACTTCGAGTTTAGGTTTGAACCTTTTCTTATTTTTTTGTTTATATGTGCTCTTTTTTGGCCTTTGTCTTTAAAATTTTAAAAATCCAAAAAAAAATTGAAGCGTCTTTTTTATTTATATTCTTGTGTTTTGCAAGTTAATTATTTTAAATTAGTGTGTTTTCTATGTATTTATATTTCCTATTTTTAGTAGTTGCATTAGATTAAAGTCAGATGCGGGATAACCATTGTTACATGCGTAGGAAATGTTTTAAACAAAACTAGTGCCATTTGACTCTAAAATTAAAAAAAAAAATGTCAAAAAAATTAAAATATCTAAATTAAAAAAAGAATAACTTAAAAATGATAAACTCCCAGGACGACCATTCTAAACTTCATACGAAATTTGCCAATCCATTCACAGAAGAGATTCACTTTAGTATCAACCTTCTTATCATAGAAGCCAAAATTTTTGAATTAAGACCGGGGATCATCCAAATGGTTTATAATAACTAATTTGAGAGATCAACCACTGAGGACTCCAAAACTTCACTTGGCCAATTTATTAGGACTGTGCCAACTTCAATTATAACAACGTCCTCAGTAATTTCATCAAACTATGGCTTATCACTTTCTCACTGAGGGATAAAGCCAGTAAGTGGTTGAACTCTTTATCACCACAATCAATCACCACTTCAACTAAATTTGCCCAAATATTCATGGTCAAATACTTCTCTCCATTCAAAACTTTCATATAGGAATGACATCATTTCCATATTCAATCATAGACAGTACAGATGGTCAAAACTTTTTGATGATGCCTACAAGCTGATTGATAAAATGACCAAAAAAAATTTTAATGGCCTTTTGAGAGAATCACACCTAATAAGGTAGATAATAGGCTTGAGACTGATGTTCTAATTTTCCTAGCCACACAGTTTGGTGCCATTTCTAGGAATTTTGATAACCTTAGAATAAATTTAGTTCCAGGATCCCTATCTACTGATGAGATAGCCTATGAACTGGTAAAAGTTGTTAACACTACCATTTTGGAGCTCCTAAATGCCATAAAAAATAGGTTTAATAATATCTATTCCAATATCTACAACCTAGGTTAAAGAAATCATCTAAATTTTAACTAAAACACTAACAACCAATTGTAGAAAACTAGCAATGAGGGAACACCCAAACTAATTCTATTAGAAATTAGAATCCCAAAGGTAATAGCAATTTGAGATAAACCAACATACTCTGATTCACTTCCAAATCTCAGTTTAAGGACAATAAATCATTGTTAAAGGAGTTAACGTTACAGATTTGCATCCCGCTATAAAGCTAGGCTGTAGCTATAAGGAACATAAAAACTTAACATATGTAGTTTGCTAACGCTTTGAGTAATAGACCCCCAGAGATACTCCCTAATAATATAGAAGTGAATCTTAAGAAGAAAGTGAAAGGAGCAAGTGCAAGTTGTGAGGCTCAAAAGTGAAAAGTAGATTGTAAGATATTCATATGAATGAGAGTATGCCTATAGAATTAGATCTTGGTCCTAAGAAATCAAGTGAGGATCCAAACAAAGATTTGGAAAGACATGTCTCACCTTGTTGACCTCACTTTTGGTTGAGGTCTAGCAACTTCTTTAGTAGCCTAGGTCTAGCCATAGGACTTTCCTATTGGACTAGTCTTAGAAAATTAGAAAAGGTACCCCCATAATTAGAAATTCAAAACTCTCCTATTTACTCAANTGACCGTTTGATAAGAATACATATCACTAAAATCAAAATTTTATAATCACCATTTCACCTATCATGATTTGTAAGGGCTTAGTAGTGAAATAAGATCAATGTCTAAACTTAATTGAACAGATTTAGAAGATAACATAATTGATGATTAACATCTTTAAACATTACAAGCCTGACCTTAATTGTGGGCACCATAATCTTAAATCACCTAGACTTACCTTAGGGGCACCCACTCACATAACTTTTAAATGAAACATCAATTGACTAATCGAGTATCCTATCCTTGGGATAATTAAATTCCTAAGTTTGACTGAGCAACGGAGTAGTCACACTTCAGCCTCGGATGATTAATGAAAAAATATGATAAGTTCAAAATGAACTTGAAATATTTCAAAGAGATCTTCATAGTGATCTAAGGTCATGCCTCAAGCATTTTGAAATTTATTGGACATTCTGAAAGGCAAATTGGACTTGCCATATTTTGTTCTAAAATTATCCACTAGGACCTTCCAAGAGCCAACAAAATCATAGCCTGGAGTTTGGTAGGTAAACCTTCATCTACTCTTGCAATTCAAGTTCCTTGCAATATTATATGCATGCCTTACAAGTGCTGACCTTTCAGATGGTGGAATGAGAAGACTCGCCAGGTATGTTTTTACAGTTTACAATACCATCTTTTCTTGTACTTTCCACACTATATTTTTATGCTTATAAAACTTGTATGTTAAGCAATGATGACACCACAAATGAAAAACAAAACAGCTAGGATAGCCGTAAAACCAAAACCAAAAATAAAATCAAACAAGATAAAATTTACTAACACAACATTCAAAAAATAAGGCAACTCAAAATTTAATGACAAACATTACAAAATAACAGTTACAACTAAATTAAGACGTCTCTATCGGATGATTGGGAATCCCTCGGAGGAGGTAACCTACTGTTGCTAACGAGACTTCCCATGGTCTAAATGTAAGTACAAAATTCATTAAGCTGAGTTTAGTAAATTCATTTAGACTAAGTGAATCCAATAGAAAATAGCGGTACTAGAACGAGGGAACCGTAGGATCCTAATCGGTGTCGCTCTAATTAAATGTAATATGCCCATTTAATATTTAAATGACCATAACCATAGGGACATCTGATTTGAAATCATAACTTGACACATTAGAAAATCTAAAGTCGTCACAACGAGGAGCTTAGAGCTAGCATTGTGGGTAGCATGACCATCTTCATTAGCAAGAGGATCAACAACAACATATCTTTCCTTAGAGTTAAACAACAAGCCATAGGACTTTGAGGTGGTTTTCTTATGCAACATAAATCCTCAACCTATCTTTAGGACTTTGTACAACTCTACCGTACAATATAAGCCCTAACTCGTCTTAGAATTTTGAGGTTGTCGTTCGTCACGACCTAAACCCTCACATCTTCCAGGATATTTGTGTGATTGTTTCACACTAATGTAAGCCCTTAATAAATAAAATTGGTAGGTTAAAAACATTTAAACAATTTCTCCTCAAAATCAAAGCCAAATAATAGGATAGATTGAGAAGTCACCGAGGTTGTCCTTCAAATCTATGATATCCCCTAGTTCTTCCTCTTTTGGATTCTACAATAAAATGTTCCTAATTGAGCCATTCCCCTTTCACACCTCTTTGTCCAATCTCATTGAAAAGTCCTATCCTCTTGACATCTTTGAAGATAACATTTCTTGATTTTTATCGAGAGTTTTCTTAGGTGAATTCAGTTATCTAAGATGTAATTAACTATAGGGGCTTGCCCTTATAGGAAGCTTTTCCGAACCCAACTTAATATAAATCTTATTTAATTCTTCGTATTAAATAGGGAAAATTGTCAGCAAATAAAATGGTTTTGTAGACCATACGTATGTCATATATTTCTTTGTTTATTTGATCTAGCCTTACCCTCAAGTCTTGTGTTTATCTTTCGGGATAGATACAGGATTTGAGGTATAACGCATTTTCATTTAAATTATAAAAAATATGGGGTCGGTCTGATTTCATATTTTTCTAAACTTATATATATATATATATATATATANGAAAACTCTTCATAATATTCTTGTACACCATTTTGCACCACAAATTTGGGCTTAGTCCAACCTTAGCCCAACCTAGACCCAAGTCTAGTCCAACATGCCCAAATTGACTAAAATCCCAAAATCTTTCAAATTGAGCTTCCAATTGAACTTAAAATTACTTTAGTACTTCACAAAAAATCTTCATGACAATAATTTACACCATGTTGATTAATCAATTGAACTCAATATCATGGCTAGCCTAACCCAAACCCAACTTCTAGCCATTTGACCCAAATTGAACCCCTTCACAAAAAATTGACTAAGCCATGCCTAAGCCACCAAATTGATTACACCACAACCACCAAGTACACCCTTTGAACAAGGCTAAACCCACCTAAACTAGCCAAGGTGATCTATGGACCAATGGTCCCTTGATTTAAGGGATTTCACCCCATATTTGCCCTAAACTCAAATATCACCTCCATCATCACTTACCATTAGGAGTTAACCATCATTAAGCACCCTCTGGCCTCTTTGAGCAAAGAAGTGACCATACTCTTGCCAGCCACCTCCTCAACCACTTGAAACAGCCAACCCAAGGGAGCCTCAAGTGGCCAAAACCCAAAATTGAACCTCCCTAACTTGGCTCACTCCCATTGGCCATTAGAGCCTTTCTTCCATCCACCTCAGCAAGCTTCAGCACCAAATTCACAGCCCTGAGCTCCGTTAGGCAGCCATGGCTTTAAATGGAGCTCTCCAAGGCCAAAGAGAGGAGCTCTTGGAAACTTAAGGAAACTCTACCAAAATCTCACCAGAGCTTCTCCAAACCATCCCGAGTGCAATCCCCTTACCCTCAGCCATTGATAGCCACCGCTTAGAGCCAATTTCTCTACTAAAATTTGCCCTAAAACCAGGACATATCTCTCCAATCTACCAAATTTCACCAAAATTCAATTAATTGTGTACACACCATCCCCACAGTGAGAGGATTTGATTCCCCACAAAAGCCCTCTCTCAAACAACCTCTAACCTAGCTTTAGACCAACACCTGAAATCTAGTTTGATCAAAATCATACCTAGACAATTCACCAGGGCTTGAGACTTCATCCGAACACTTGTTGGGTCCAATCAAAGCTACCACAACCATTGATTGAGGCCTCCCCTCTCAGATAAAGGTATTGAGCTCCAACCCTAGCCCGAGCATGTTTTGATTCTCCATTTGTAATGGCTTGATTTCATACTTGATTAACCGTATAGATGTGTTTGCCTTGAGTAGATGAAGGTTTAGAAATAAACCCCATGCAATTAGGTTGATTCTATATGAAGATCTTAAGGTTTTAGTGTGAATGGATTACAAGTTAGGTCACTTGGGGATGATAATGGAGAGCCGTCCGATCTCGCGTGTATCCAACCAATGGAGAAGATCAAGCCAGACGAGCGGATGGTTTATGAAATGCGGGCCACGTGGCTCTTGAAGTGGATGGCAGCGTCAAATGAGAGTGCACCGCTTGTGAGTTTGGAGCCGCCGTAGGATGAGTTGGTGCTGCACTAGATAAGTAGAAAAATTGGGATTTTTAAATTATTTTAAATGCCTAAAATTTAAAAACCCATATCTTTCTCTAGGAAAATCATAAAAATAAAAGGAAAAAACCATCTTGCTAAGTGAATAGAGAAAAATAATGTGGAATAAAAATAAAAATTATTTGGCAAAAATATGATTTTGAATGAATTAAATACCCTCTGTGATATTTTAATTCTCCATGATTAAATATTGCTGACCATGGCTTAAAACTTATAGGCCTCATTCTTCATCACAAAGGGGGTGTTCTCTGATTTTTCCAAGGTTAGAGAGCATCTATATACTTCTATCCCTAATTTTCAAGCTAGAGTGACCATTTTGGCTTACTTTAATTACATAAATCAAAATATCACTTGGAAAATTATGAAATTAAGCTTAGTAGGTTTTTCGTGGTCAAAGAAGTCTGGGAAAAATATTTTGATGATTTTGATTACCTTGTGAATTTCTATATTTAATTAAATGCAAATATCTTGTATTAATTTATGTAAATTAAATACTTATTAAAAAATTGATAAATCAATGCCATATTGTTCATAAAAATCATGTTTATTCACTTTAAAAATTTGAAAATTATTTGATTAAATTCAAGTATTCAAATGAATTTCCCAAAGAACCTTGTATTTTTGTACAAAAATTATTATAATAAATTAAATACACTTGAAAAAATTATGAAAAGTGGTTTTCTTGGTTCATTGTGATCAGGGGCACTTAGAAAAAATAAAAGTTATTTTTGGTAAAATACTTGATTTTTGAGCCTTATTTTGAGTTTAAAATAATTAAAATAATTAAAAACCCAAAAATGTCAAATTATTTGGAAATGTGCCTAATTGCTCTCTGATCACTTGGGACTCATGAAATTTTTTGTTTCCTAATTTTTTCTAAGTTAAAAACAAATTTTTTAAGGCTTAAAAGTAGATTTCTCTCACTTTTCTCATTAAGATAATTAAAATAATTTACTTCAAAAGACCATATAATTTTGCCTAAGTATTTCTCTGACTTAGGGAAACTTCTAATAATTTTCTCATAGAAAAAAACGTTATCTTGGGAAGCCAAATAAATTAATTCCTAAAAATCTTATTTTTTATATTTAAATAAATAATTAAATTAAATTAAATTTTGACAAGTCCAGATATTCTCCTCTAAACATTATAGTTACCTCATAGATATAACACTCTATACACTCAAAATGAGGTATGAGGTGAAGTGGCCCAAAGGCAAAGTGGTAATTTTAGACCTTGGTGCCTTGATTAAAATTTAGGATTAACCAATGGAAAATGGTCAATTTTGATCTTAATAAGCATGTTTGGGTGATTGAAATATAATGGAGTTAAAAGGTAGAAACTCACTCACCACCCTTGCACAACATCAACAAAATCATAATCCTCCTAACCTT
>JXCR01116024.1:16527-39786 GCA_002079205.1 Phalaenopsis hybrid cultivar
TAGAGTTCTCATGAAGTTCTTATCTTTTGGATATTCGAAGTGACTTAATATTGCAACATATAGTCATTCATGAAATAAATAGAAGACTAGAACTCTTAAATTTGATGACTAAATGATCTTGTGGCTGCAGAGTTAATTCAATTACTTAAATTCTTTCTGAAAATCTCACTATGATATTTATTTAAGTCAAACTTATAGTATTTCTAAATTAAAACTTTACTCCAGTAGATCATAACTTTTATATAGTACTAAAATTACTTGAGGGCAAGTAATAGTTAAGTTTGGGGGATTTTGACCAGAGGAAAATATGTTGAGATTTTCATACCTACTTTAAATTATTTTTAATGATATTGCACTTTAAAGAAAGGTATTTTTGACGTTTTATTGTACGAATGATGAATTAGGGTCATTTGAGCAAAAAGATGCAAAAAGGAGCAAATTTGGAGCAAAAATAACCAAAATGTGGAGATTTGAACTAGGACGCCAATGATAGCCTCGACCACCCCAACGACAAGTGTTTCCTAAAGCTACAGGACAAAATTCTCAGAGGTCCGCCCACGGCACCGTCGAGGCCACTGACGGTGAGCTCGACGGTTATGCCTACTCAAGCTTTGTATAAGGCCAAATTTTGAAGGGATGCTTAGGAAACTCTTGGAAAAGCTCATCCACAACTTTAAAAGACTATTTTGGCCAAAAATTGGAGAGCCTGGAGAAGGAAGGAAAGAATCTAGGGAGTAAAGGAAGTGCTAGAGAGAGTTCTTAGAGATTAGAAAGGTTCCAATATTGTGAGGAATTCTTCGAGAAATCATAAGGGTGGAGGGAAAGTGAGAGATTTCTTCCTCTTTACTACTTTGAAGAGGAATTTTGTGTGTTGTAAAGAAAGGAAGAGATTCGGAGGAACTTTGAGGAGTGTTCTTTGGGAGAAACTAGTTATTTACTTGTTGTAGTTTGTATGAGTTTGATTTTATATATAAACTTTGAGTTTTGTTGTGTTTTCCCCATGACATCTGAGTAGTTTTCTCTGTCTTTCTCCTTGTCTTGAGATTTGTGAAATGGTGATTTCAATTGGTGAAGCCATGAAAATGTTTAAGAAATTGTGATGATCTTTTCACTTCGATCTTAATTCTTTCAATCTGACCAATTGATTTGTTAAAATATGTTGAGTTTTACAACTAAAGTGAAGATGCTTACAATTTGACCAATTGATATGTTAAAATATGTTGAGTTTACAACTAAAGTGAAGATTACATCCAAGATTCAGGGAGGTTAAAGCCCTCGGAAGTTAGGTGCAAATAAAGTGGGAAATAATATTATCGGGCGTAGAATTGGAGATTTTATAGTGACAGACTAAAATCCCCAATTCGGTCCTATCGTTTGGGTGCTGATGTGTAGATGTTAGCCCCCAGGTGAGGGGAATGTGGAAGCTTTGAAGTGAGAGCCGGTATCCTCTCAACCTACCCGCAGATTCAGTAAACAAACGTAGGATTAATCAATATTCTTTATGCCTGGACTAAAGGGTAAAGAATAGGTATGCCACTATTTGGCAAAATATAAATTGAACTAATTCACTTTATCCACTCACTATAATTTCTTGACAAGGAGAATGATGTTTTCTTATATATTTAATATCAAAATTAGACCCTTCTTAGTATCATTAGTTATTTAATAGTTATTAAATTTATGAATTTATTTCAATTGCCTATTAGTGACAGATAAGCAATTGAACTTCGTTGTTGTGATTAAAGCATTGCTTTTCTAAAATCTTAGTTTGCAATTCTAAACCACTCCCTATGGAATCGATATCTAGGACTCCATTAGAGCCTTATATTACTTGAGCGATATTTATATTTGCGTTAATAAGTGTGACTTTACAATTATTGAATATTTATTACGTCCATATTTGTCTTGTATTTTTAAGCATATATAAAGTCGCGGTCATCCTCTAACCTTGAAAAAATCATAGAACATAGCCTTTATCATGAGGAACAAACCCTCAAAATTTCAAGCTATGGTGAGCAATGCTTAGCTATGATAAATTGAAATACCATAGTGAGCATTTAATTAATTAAAAATCAAAGAGTAAGAAAATAACTTTTATTTTTTGTCCACATTATTTTCTTCTATTTATTGAGTAAGGGGGTATTTTTATTTTTATTTTTTTTTATTTTTATACACCAATATATGAATTTTTGAAGTTTTGGTATTTAAATAAATCCATAAAATCCATATTTTTCTACTTAAACACGCGGCGCCACCTTAACCTCGACAGCTCCGAAGTCTCCATGCGGCGGTCCGCTACTCAGTGCCACCAGCCACGTATCTGCCTTGTCAATCCGCCTTTTTGTTCCATCCGCTCGTCTGGCTCCATCACGACCTTCCATTAGATAAAAGCGTGATCAAAAACTTTTGTTCATCGTCCCCAACTGACCTTACTCATAAGCCGTTCACACTAAAACCTTAAGTTCTCAAGCTAGACTCAACCAAATCACTTCAATTTTGTTCCTACACCTTCATCTACTCGAGACAAGCATATCTATATGGCTTATACGGTAAGAAATACAGTAAATATGTATAGAGAATCAAATGAAGCTCCATTTAGGGTTGAGGCTCAATACCTTTACCTGAGAGGGGAGGCCTCAATCAAATTATTGTATTAGCTTTGATTGGATCCAACGAACCTCCATATGAAATCTTGGGCTATGGTGAATTTTCTAGGTATGATTTTGATCAAGGTTATTTTCAGGTATTGATCAAAGTCTATGTTAGGGGCTCTCTGTGATGGGGCTTCTGTGGGGAAGCAACTCCTCTCACTGTAGTGATGGCATGGGCATAGTTAATTCAACTTTGGTGGGTTGTGGAGGTGTGGAAAAATAATTCATTATTCTAGCTAAAACTTTAAACTCAAAATTGAGCTCTCACTGTTGGAACCAGTGAGGGAAAACATTAGGATTGAGCTGTGGAGTTCTTGGAGGGTCTCTAAAAGCAATTACACAGAGTTTCCCCAAGGAAATTTACTAGCTTTCTGTCATGGTTGCGGAGAGGGTGGTTTAAATTGAATAGGATATGGTGGCTCTCTAGTCAAGTTGAGGTGGCCAGGGTGTTGCCTAGGTGGAGGGAAGAAAGGCCCTAACAACAAATCGAGCTTAGCAAGCTCAGATGAGTTTAATTTTTGGTTTTAGCCAAATTAGGCTCCTTTGAGCTGACTATTTTCAGTGGCTGAGGTGGTAGCTAGTCAGGGTCTAGTCACCTCACGGCTCAGGGAGGTACGGGGAATTATGATTAACTCCCAAGGGTAAGCAACAATGGCAAAGATATTTCTAGTTTAGGCTAAATGTGGGTGAAATCCCATAAATCAAGAGACCATTGGTCCATAGCTCATCTAAAATGGGCTAGGTGAGTCTAGCCTTGTCACTAGGGTCCAGAAGTTGGCTGTAGAAGCTTTGGCTTGTTCAATTTGGCATGGCTTGGTCAATTTTGGTGCATGGGTTCAATTTTGATCAAATTGGCTTGAAGTTGGGTTTGGATTAGGATAATCATTACATTGGACTCAATTGATTGACCAATTTGGTGTACATGATTTCCATAAAGATTTTTAAAAATATTTGGAGTGATTTTTAATTGATTTGGAGATTCAATTTGAAGAAATTTCTGCATTTAATCAATTTGGGGATGTTGGATTAGACATGAGTTTAGGTTAGGCTAGAGTTAGGATAAGTCCAAATTGGGGGTTCAAATTGGTCTAGGGGGATGTTATTAAAAGTTTTCAAATTGGTCAAATTTGGTATCCAGTTTGGGATTTAGGTATTCAGTTTGGTGACATTTGTAGAGATGGCTAAATTGGGGCAAAATTGGGGGTTTTGGACTTGGGTGAAATTGGGCTCAAAATAAGGTTCAATTGGGTTATTATTTGGTTTAATTGATTTTGGTCATGATTAATTTGGTTTGAGAATTAAAATTAGGAGAAATTGGAATCAAATTGGTGGACATTTCGGGAGAATTGGGGTAATGGGGCCTTTAAGGGCAATTTAGGGCTTTTAGTCAAAAGGAGTCAAATTGGTCAAATTAGGTTCAACTCAAGGGTCCAAATTAGTTTTGGGTACATTTGAAATGATTTTGAAGGTTTTGGGAAAGTTTGGGCCACGAAGGGTATTTTGTTAATTTTGGGAATTTTGGGGGTATTTTGGTAATTTTGGCAAATTTGGGAGGTTTTAGCAAATTTGGATTGTTTCAAATGGTTTGAGAAGATTTTTGAACAAATTTAGGTATTTTGTGTGAAATTGGGAATTTTGGTCAAACTTTGGGTTTGGGGGTGTTTTGGTAAATTAGGTAGATTTGGGAGGCAAAAAGCTAAGTTAGGTATTTTTGTGAAATTTAGCTGCCAACGACTTTATTTGAGTTGCAGACCAATGAAATCTCTATTTGGGTCTTCTATGTACTAGTCTCATCTAAACCCTAGCCTAGGGCTAGTGGGTCTAGGGGATCATCTACATGAGTCTCCCAAAAGATTAAGGGATCAAAGTTAACAAGTTTGGGTTTAGGGTGATGAATGGGGGTGACAATGTTGCACTAGCTCAAGACCAACACCCAGAGTCCACCCTAAGGCCAAGAAAAACTATGTGAACTCCCCTTGGGCTCCCACACATTTTCCCCACCTACTAAGTGCTAGAGGTTAGGACTGTTGACCTCATTTTTGTAGAGCTTCATAGAATTTTGTGCAGAATGTGAAATTCTACGAGGATGTGTAGAAAGTTAGTATAGATAACGATGGTTGTGTTGCGTGCACAAAGAGTAGGAAATTCCAAAAACTGAAGTATCCACTCAACAGGTTTTTTTTATTTTCTTGTTGTTTTTGTCGCAATTGATTTTTCAAAAATGTGTTTTCAAAGTTTTAATTTCAATTGATTGATTTTTAAAAGAAATTTGTTTTTTTTTTATTTATTACAATTATCTTTTATTTCTGTTTTATTTATTGTTAAAAATTTGTCGTTTTGTTCTTTGTTCATTGGAACTCTGAACCATTGCATGGTTCGCGACTTTCATCCATCACACAAAAAGGCAATTGACAAAAAGTCACAACTGGAGAAAAATTTTCATTAATCTGCTCTAATAAAGATGCAACTGATCAAATATAGGCTAATGCCTCAAGAAGAGTACATCATGTAATACATGCTGAAATGCATTGAAAGTATTCTCAAGAAATGAGTACATCATAGATTGATTACATCAGATACATGTCATGCTTGTTAGAAGAAAGCAAGTGAATCCTCTGCGCTTGGTATATCGAGCTCCTGATCAAGCAGAACTTCTGAGTCATGCTCCAGGATAAGATTTCCCTTTGCATGTATTCAGAGGTACAACCTTCTCATACCTCATAAGAAAATAGTTCCTCCAACTCCGGGTCTTTCTGGAATTCATATGGTATCTTACTGTCATTCATTCTGCGGAAGGTCACGGACACCCTACGGTGTCGTACTCCTGGAATGCAGTGTTTGGCCACGTCTGCACCGTTGCCCTTGAAAAGAAGTACTGAAGCAACTGGAATAGGAATCTCCACAGCTCCTCCAAATTCACCAGGGCCGATTATATCGATTTCATTTGCTCTTACTCATGAATGAGATCGTGCAGAAAGGCCTCACAAAGTCATGATGGTCAATGTGCGGAGGAATGCAGTCACCTTCTTCGTAAATGTTGATGATGCCAGCAGTTAGGAATTCAAGTAACGGGTAGTATATTCCACTTGACCATTCTCTTTATCATCCACTTTATCATCAAGGGTAACGGATCCACTTGGTCATATCTGAGGATCGCAGGCAGATTCCCCTGTCTGTCGTTTGTAAAATTGTAGCAACATCCGCAATGGATGGTGATTCTTCCCTTTCCCCGCATCCATTTCTTTGGCTCAGACTACATTCTTTCCATGAGAAGGCTTGCTCAACCTCTATCTCTCAAATTGAAGATGCAGTCCAGGAATCTTCTTTCATCAGTTTTAGAGAAAACCCTGGTATATAGCTCCAAGCCTTCCAATATGTTGATAAACTTTCCCTGAACCTCTTCATAGAACTCAAATTTCCTTTTATTTACCTTTCTTATTTTGTAGTATTCTACCATTCCAGGAGTTGGCAGTTGCCTGGGGCATTCCTTCCTCCGGGCCTCGGCGGGAATCCAAACCGGTGCTGGCTGATCCAGAATATGAGATTCAGCCTCAAGCGAGATGTATGATCCTGGGCTCCGCGGTGCGCATTGCTCCGTCCCCAGTGGGACATACGGCTCGTTTGCCACAAAATTTGGAGTCTGAGACTCGTTGGTGCTTGACGTGTATTACTCTAAGGTACTTAAATGCTTTAGATGTAAAACGTTGTAGTCCGGGCATTCTACAAATGTGCCTGTGACTGATGTCCTCGCTGGTATCTCGACGTTGCATGTTGGGCAACCTCTGCACAAGATATCTGGGACCGGGGTAAATCTGATCCTGTCAGAAATCCTGATTCTTCATCTATAGTGGGCAGGCTGGTAGAAGTCTCTCTCAGATCTGGATCGTAGATATGTCCCTCAAGAAAGAGGGTAAGAAAAACGCTTACGTTTCTTTCACGCTTGCGCTCCTGTCGCAGAAAGGCTCTCTGTTTCTTTCGGCTTGCATTTCTGTGTTGTTTTCTGCGGAGTGGAGTATTTGGTAGTTGTTCACTATGGGCAGCTATTAAGCCCCTTGTTGAAGTTGTTATCATGGAGGGCAGTCGGCTGGGCCCCTCCATCGGATTTTGTTCTGCTATCACGTTTTTACCCTTACGTGACACGTCGTCTTGAGTGGTCACCCTCAACACAGGGTAGTCCCTTCTTTTCTTCATTGCTGACTATGCCCATTAAAGGACCGTCACAGTCCATATCAATCTGGTTGAAATCCATTTCAAAATCTATGACACCTCTTTGTGGCGTCATCTCTTCATTCATTGTGAGGTTCCAGCAGTTATGGAAGGCAAAGATCAGCCTCTGTCCTGACATTTTTCTGCAGACGACGGAAAGAAACATCAGTGGGCCAAAGTTTTGCATGAATAAGAACAAAACAAAGTATCCATTAAAGTAAATTTTAATTTATTTTGGTGAAAATGATTACTCTTTTTATGTGCGAGTTTTGTTTTATTTTAATGGAATTTTTAAATCCAAAAGTAGAAAAGAGAACGTGTAAAGTTCAAAAATTTTCTGGAAAATTTCAATTATATATGAGTTTAATTACAAAATTTTGACCCGGTCGTAGACATATGGCCATATAGATAACCCTAAAACAATCAAGGTTTCAAAGTTTCAAAGCAAACAAAAGCAAGCAAAGGTAAGTGGCATTAAGCAGTATCAGGTCGCATAATAGGTTTTCAGGTATCGTCCATTTATCGGTAACATGGGTCTTTCACCCCGGAAGTCCACTAACTGGTAGGCTCCTCATGAATAAAATTTCTCAACAACAAATGGTCCCTCCGAAGTTGGCTCAAATTTGCCACCTATTTTGCGGCGAGCAAAAAAAGGTCTTTTGAGCATGACTACGAGGTCAGCAATTTTGAATGTCCTTGGGCGGACCAATTTATCATGGGCTTGTACCATCTTTTCTCGGTAGAGCTCCAAATGTTGCTGTAGTTGCAATCATTTTCCCTAGAGACTCTCCAGTTCTTCAAGCCTGAGTTTTGTGTTTTTTTTCTGTTGTAAGTTGGTTGGCAACGACGACTCCGAGAGATGGTGTCTGGATCTCTAGGGTAGCACAGCCGCGGTCCCGTACACGAGCATATAAGGTGTACGCTGAGTGGGAGACCTGAATGTTGTCCGGTAGGCCCACAGGTGTTCTAACAGCTTGTTATGCCAATCCCTTTTATTTTCATCCAGTTTTTTCCTCAAAATCTATACCAGGTCTTGTTGAAAGCTTCAGCCAGACCATTTGCTCTGGGATAGTAAATTGTAGAGTATCTCCAATCTATCCCATGTATTCTAACAAAATTATTGATCTCTGTGCTTTCAAAAGCTGTCCCATTGTCAGAGAATATTTTTTGCGGTACTCCAAAATCGTAGACAATTTATCTTTTGAAAAATTGAAGGACATGTTGTTTCGTAACCTCACATAACGGTACTGCCTCTGCCCATTTGGAGAATTAATCTATAGCGGCAAGTATGAATATGTGTCCCTTAGAAGATGGAGGGTCTATCTAACCTATTATATATGTGCCCCAACAATCGAATGGCCACTAGGCAACAGTTGGGTGTAGCACATTCGGAGGCTGATGCAAGACCACCCCATGCACCTGGCATTGGTGACATCTTCTGGCGGTATCCATGCAATCAGACTTCATTGCTGGCCAATAATATCCGAGTCTTTTAATCTTCATTTTCATTTTTGGTCCCGATTGGTGAGTGCCACATAATCCGGCATGTACTTCTTTGATAATATTATGTGCCTCGGCTCAACTCAAACACCGTAGCCACATTTGGTCGAACGATCTTCTGTAGAGAACATTTCTCACCAGGGCGTAGAACGTGGCTCTTTTTTGTGATGTTGATGCGCCTTAAACTTGTCCTCTAGCAGCTTCCTAGTATGCAAATATTCTATTAATGGCTTGCGCCAATCTTTGTTGATGTCTGCAAGACTTGTCATCTGGCAGCTTTCCAGTACGTAAATATTCTATTAATGGCTTGCGCCAGTCTTTGTTGATGTCTGCAACTGTATTCACGGTTTCTTCTTTTCCAAGTTTGTGTAGAGTTTTCAAGTCACTTCAAGACAAGACTCGTCTTCCTTGCACCGTGACTTCGATGGAATCCTCCGGGGGACACACCATTTCCTTAGCGAGTTTTGTTAAAGGTCGGCATGAGGATTATCTCCTCGAGGAATCCGGTAGAAAGTCACCTCAGGAATCTGCTCCAGGAGCTTTGTCGCGTACAGATGGTATTCTACTAATCTTGGTTTTAGAATTTTATATTGTCCGGCGACTTGCTGGATGACAAGTTGAGAGTCACCATAAATGGCAATGTTAGTTATATTCATTGAAATTGCCAACTCCAATCCGGTGATTAAGGCTTCATATTCTACTTCATTGGTGGTACATGGCTCCGTCAAGTGGTACAAAAATCTCAACATACCCTTATCTGGTGTGATAAAGATCAAACTGATCCCTGCCTTGCCTAGTATAACTTTGCCTGATCCCTTGTCTTTCCTAGCTAACGAGGCACCATCAAAGTACATTTCCCAGCACTGCGCACTGGAAAATTCCATTTGTAGTATCTGCTCGTCTGGTAACACGTCGTTGAGAGAGGACCCAGCTGGCAGTGGGTATGCAGCAAGAAAATCTGCTAAAATCTGTCCCCTGATAGCACGGAGGGGTACAAAAGTTATATCAAATTGCAATAAGATCATTAACCATCTCGCTAAACTTCCGGAGAGTGTTGGTCGGGTCATCAAATATTGCAATGGATTAACTTTCTAAATTAGGGTGATCTTATGAGAAAGCATGTAATGTCTAAACTTTTGAGTGGCAAAAATTAATGTCAGACAATGCTTCTCAATAGGTGGATACCTTACCTTTGTTGGTATTAGACGACGACTCAAGTAGTAGAGAGCATTTTCTTTTCCCTCCTCATTATCTTGGGTTAAGAGGGCTCCAAGAGAGTCATCCAAAGCTACGGTATAAAGTATCAACGGTTTTCCTGGGATAGCGGCTGCCAAAACAAAAGGTATCATTAAATATTGTTTAACGTTCTCAAAGGCCCGCTGGCATTTTTCTTCCCAAATAAATTTGGCATCCTTTTTAATTAATGTCGAGAAAGGCTGACACCTACCTGAGAGATTAGAAATAAAGCGTCTTAGATATGCCAACTTCCCCTGGAAGGAACGTAACTGCTTCAAGGTTTTAGGGGAAGGCATTTCTAAGATAGTTTTAATTATATCCGGGTTGATCTCGATTCCCTGATGACGGACAATGAATCCTAGAAATTTCTCGGAGGTGACACCGAAGGCGCACTTTAAGGGATTCATTTTAAGGTCATATCATTATAACCGTTCAAACACAATCCTCAAATCGTACAAATGGTCTATTTTTCATTTAGTTTTGATGACCAGATCATCCACGTAGTATTCTACTTGATTGTGAATGAGGTCATAAAAAATCTTCATCATTGCATGCTGATATGTCGCTCCGGCGTTCTTTAGGCCAAACGACATCACTTTGTAGTAGAAGATTCCAATCGGTATTCTGAAAGCTGTAAACGCTGCATCCTCGGGAGCCATCTTGATTTGGTTATACCCCGACGATCCGTCCATGAAGGAGAAAATCTCATTTGTTAGAGCGATGTCCACCATCATTTCCGATTTAGGTAGTGGGAACTCGTCTTTTGGACATGCCTTGTTCAAATCTCTGAAGTCGACACAAACGTAGATCTGTCCATTTTTCTTTTTAATTGGTACAATATTGGCTAACCACGTGGGGTACTACTCTTCTTTAACAAAGTTTGCGTCTATCAATTTCTTTACCTCGGCGATGACTTGTTATTCTATCTCGAGGCGCATTCTCCTGGGAGCTTATTTTGCTAGGGTTACATTCTTGTCCACCCCAAGTTTATGGACTGCAACCTCTGTTGACAGCCCTGGTATTTCATCATAGCTTCATGCGAAGCAATCTTTGAATTTTGCTAGCAGTTTAACCGGTTCTGTAGATTCTTCGTCATCAAGTAGAGAACTTATAAATGTAGGTCGGGGTCATTCTTTAGTCCCGAGGTTAATCTCTTTCAATTCATCGACAATGGATTTAATTTCTTCCTCAAATTTTGGCAGAGCATCTTCTATTGGTTGATTAGTAGATTCATCATCTACATCGAGACAATCTTTTTCTGACTCACTAGTAATAACCATGTAAATTTGAGAATCATCGACTGGTCCAACTGTACCAAATCCAAGTCCTTCTTTTGAATTGGGAGTTCGTCCTTTAGTATTCCACAATTTTTCTAAGAGTTTAAATTTATCTTTTGGCATTTGTTTTGGTAAATGTCCTCGTTGAATTAACTTTTGAACACAAGGCGAGAAGTAACCAAAAGGCAATTCCATTAATTAATTAGACCTGTTGAATTAACTTTTGAACACAAGGCGAGAACTAACCAAAAGGCAATTCCATTAATTCATTAGAATCACCATCCAAAAATTAACTTCTGAACACAAGGTGAGAAGTAACCAAAAGGCAATTTCATTAATTCATTAGAATCAACATCCAAATTTACATGTTTTGTTCCATTAATTCATTAGAATCAACATCCAAATTTACATGTTTTTTAAGCTCAGTAGAGGTAGGCATTTCCATTAATTCATTAGAATCAACATCCAAATTTACATATTTTTCAAGCTCAGTAGAGGTAGAAGCACTGTAAAATTTGATCAGCTTTGAACTAACACTATGGACTTCCCTGACCTCTAAACTCTCGACCTTTTGAGGGAGAATCAGAGTGAGGGTCATAGTATGGGACTTACAATAGAGGTAGAAGCATGGTAAAATTTGATCGGCTTTGAACCAACACTACGGACTTCCTTGACCCCTAAACTCTCGACCTTTTGAGGGAGAATCGGAGTAAGGGTCATAACATTCACATAGTGGTTTATCTGACCGGTAAAATTTGATCGGCTTTGAACCAACACTATGGACTTCCTTGACCTCTAAACGGTTTTTCAAGCTCAGTAGAGGAAGAAGCGTGGTAAAATTTGATCGGCTTTGAACCAACACTACGAACTTCCTTGACCTCTAAACTCTCGACCTTTTAAGGGAGAATCAAAGTAAGGGTCATATTATCCACATAGTGGTTTATTCGATCATACATTGTTTCACATTCATTCCTCTCTATATCTCTTAGGGATATCTCGTACTGAGGTTTCTTCTGTTTTGTCATCATTATCTCATCTTTATAACTGTCTTCATCACCAATGCTGATAGTTGGCCTAGTCCGTTCAATAATTAAATTGATCTTTCCTTTCCCACGTCCCCAGCCTCGACCTCGGGTGTGTGAACTAGAAGAACCTCCACCAACTCGTTGTAAGGGAGTGATAGAAGGTTGTTGAAGCGGAGTTGTACGGCCATCTTTTTGTGATCTCTCTGACTCTTTATCTTTTTGTGTCAAAATTTTGCGTGAGAAGACAGTCTTCTTTGGAGGCGCCTAGTAGGCAGCATCTTCATGGATACCAACTTCATGCACTGAAAACGGTTGTAGGTCTCTTTTGATGCAATTTTATTGACAATCTTTATGGTATTTAATGCACTGATGTAGGGATGATGGAACCATGTTATGCTCATGAATCCACGGTCGACCCGAATAGAGCGTTAAAAGAGGTCTCGGCATCGATGATATGAAATTTAAAGGTTGTTACAAGTTCTCCAACCTTCATAAGTAATGAAATTGATCCAAGGGTTGTTTCTCCCTTTTGATTGAATCCTCTTAACATTATCTTATCGGAGATGAGCTCCTGAACGTCGAAGTCCAAATATGCTAACGTCCGTAAACTCATCAAGTTAAGAGATGCTCCAGGATCCACTAAAACTCTGGATAACACATATATGCCGATGTTGACGGAGATGTAGAGCGGACGGTTGTGGTCGGCGGTACCAAGCAGCAAGTCTTCATCTGTGAAGGTTACCCCTGACTATTCTCTTAACGAGCAAACCTCATCTGATGATGTGCTAGCCAACTGAGCTATGAAAATTTTCTGGATCTAGCAAAGCTGTAACCAAAGATTCTCTCATCTCCTTTGACAGGATCAGAGCGTCGTAGATGCTTAGTCGTGCAGGCAACTTCTCGTTGTAGTCTACTTTGTAGGGTCCTCCAATTTTATCTTGATTATGTGGTTCTTCCACTGGAGTATACTTTGCATGATCCTCTGATTTTATCTTGATTATGTGTTTCTTCCACTGGCGGAGGTGGGGGTAACTCTTCTCTAGTAATTATCTGTTTTCCTTTGTTTGCTGGAGTTGTTCTTGGTGGTAACACTTTCCCGCTTCTAAAGTTGACTTCTGTGACTTATTCTTCTTGAGATATCATTGTTGAATCTTCCGGTGTCTTTCCTTCTTCATCTAAAAGATATAATTTGATGGCGAGCGGTGCACCATGATGTTCGAGAGTTGGCTCTTTGTTATCAGTACTGTTGTAAGCGATATCGATGATGTCTTCTTTAAACTTGACAACAAGTTTATCGGACTCAAGTACGATTTGAGTATCATTTTGAGGATCGAGATTGCAACTAGCTTGGTTATAATCAGTCACATCATTATCAAAAATAGTCAAAACGTAGCTGAAATCACAACCATTATATTCATAAGACCCCGGAGGGACAAAAATTATTACCAGAAATAGTCAAAAAATATCCGAAATCACAACCATTATATTCATAAGACCCCGGAGGGACAAAAAGATAATCATACAAGCCTAAATCACAACCATTATATTCATAAGACCCCGGAGGGACAAAAAGATAATCATACAAAGTCAAGGGCTAGAGGACTTACTTCCCCAAATCTGAGACAACCAATCTAGTAGAGGCAGCCCTTATCCTACCCCCCGTGCTATTGGTCCTGGCAGTGAAGCTTTTCTTTTTCTTGTTCTTTGTCCTGGACGATGATGGATGTTCTGGTGAAATCTTTATCTCGGGCTCGGTATGCTACAAACTCTGAATGGAGGCTTACTGTAGCTTGTTCCATATCTTCTTGGATGATCTGCTCCAAACCTCATTCCATCCTTCTTTGGTATTTGTAGAAGCTTATTTCGATGAATCCTACATTTGATTGAGGACCCTCTTGAGTTCATCCCAAGTTATATTCCATCCATCTATTTCGACATATGGATCAATTGGGGAGATTGACTCAACTAAAATCATGTTTATGGAACCTTTTTCAGGTTCTCTCAAATACTCATTTGGGATTGTTATATTCTCTTCATTGAGGTTCTTCTCGAGCCAGTCTTTAAAGACGAAGCATTTGTCTATAGTGTGTCCAAGCAACCGGTGGTATGGGCAATAATTTGGTTCATTCCTCTTATCCACCTCTTTGGGTTCCTTTGGATCAGGCAGTTTGAATTCTGGCTTCTTCATCAAGCTTTTGAATATTTTAGGTACAACTTCATCTTTAAAGGAGTAAACAACTTTTTGTCGCTCTAACAGAGATACTCTCTTACCCGCTGTTCGAGGTGATCCTTCCTGAGACGGCCATTGGTTGGATTGACTGCTTTGCTTCTGAGAGTATTATGACAAAGATTGGTGATGTTCTTCTGCATATATCTTTATCGGCTGCTTTCCTTTATCGACAGTTGCGACTATCCCTGATTTCTTTTCGAATACTCTGGTCACCTTAGCCTTTTCATGGGGCTCCATGTGCTTCATTTCTTCTTACAGACTGCTGACTTTACTGAGTAGCTTCTCTAAGGATTTGATGGTGAGTCTATTAAGCATGAAAGCTACTAGCCCATGAATGCTTTAAAGTGGAATCTCAATCGCTTGATGTTCCTATAGCTGAGGTTCACACTTCATGCTAAGGTGTCTCCACCTCAAAATATAGTCTGTCAAGGTTTCACTAGGCTTCTGCTTCTCCATCATGAGTTCTCCAATAGACACATGATGTTGCGCCCCAGAAAATCTTCTCACAAATAACTGTTCTAACTCAGAAAATGTTTTAACTGATTCGTTGGGCAAGTCAGCATACTAGCCGAAAGCAATCCCTGACAAGCTGCTAACGAACTGCTGGTAGAGTAGAGCTTCTCTATTCCTTGTGTTTCCACAATTAGCTCGGAAATGTGCTATGTGTCGTCTGGAATTTCCTATCCCATCAAATGTCTTGAAATTTGGGGTTACAAAGCCCTTGGGGAAAGGCACGGCATCAAACTCCTCCGGATAAGGTCGACCCTTTAAAATTGACGCACCACACTTAGACTGGGCTAAGGCATCCCGTACTTGTTCAACCATTTGCTTGAACTCTTTTTCAGGCATGACACTTGATGGAGAATCCTTCTTTGATTTTTCTTCTTTGTCTGTCAAAGTAGCCTCCCTTCTTTCATCTGCAATGTGTATGATTTCTGGCTGGTTAATTCTTGGAGAAGCCAATCGTGGTGCTTGTGATTGACCTTGAATGGAGGCCATGGCGGTCATAGATGCAGTCATCTCTTCTATTCTTTTCTACAGTAGAACAACTTGCTCATCCCTGAAGTCCAAGGAGGAATAACCGTACGCAGCTCATCTACAGCGTTCTCTTCAGTGTGAGGTTGAGCCTCGCACGCAGATGTGGTAGCTCTGGTTTCGATCACATGGATATCCACGAAATTTTTCTCCAAGTAATCACTATAATCAAAATCCTCGTTGTCACTATTGATGGAAACTCCGTGTTCTCAAGCTAACTCAAAAATCTCAATCCCGAGTTTCTCAACTTTTTCTTCAATTATTGATTCCTTGATTGCTTTAAGATCCGGAGGACCCTGATGGAAATCCTCAACTTGCTCCTTCATCTCGCTGGCTATTTTTGCGACGATATCAGATATTTCAGGCACTGGTTTTGCTTCTTGTCTTGCAGGTTCAATGAACTGTATCGGTGCAGCAACCTTAGGTACCCATACCTTCTTTCTTTTTGATGATGATGCCTCAGGACGGGGCGTCTCATTAGAGACATTGATATGTCAAGGGAAGGTATGCTCCCCGTGGTTTAGACCGGCTACAGTGTCAGGTAATCATCTTGTCTTTATTTCCATGATTTTAAGAATAATGAGTAAACCTCTAGGACCTAATCTTGACTTAATCGGCCGGCAAACTGTCGTCCTGGTGCTGGTATTATCGGTGGTGACCATAACAGTATAGACTCGGTTTCCCAAATGGAGCCAGACGAGAACACGGGTAGGTGACTCCATAGTTGACCTACGATATTTTCTAGTGGACCTAATATCCTTCAAAATTTCATTCTTCATATGAGGGGAAATTGGATATACCACTCGTTTAAGTAATTCAGTAACAGAACATCCTTCTTTAATAGCAAGCCTTTTGAAGACTGCACTAACTCGGGTGATGGGGCTGAATTTCTTTCCCTCCTCACCATGTCCACGAGGTGATGGGACTGCAACAGCAATCTTCCGGATACTCTCATATCCATCAGTATCTGTCAGAGGATGGAATCTACTCCCTCCCAAGAGTGGGTAAATTTTTGGTAATACCTCCTCAAATTGATGAGGCTCCTCCTCATCAAGTCTGTTTTCAGAAGTCTGGGCTTTGATGGCCCTCCAAATTCTTCTATTATAATTCCTCCTTTGAGTTTGGGTCAGTGGTACAGCCCTTGAGATCGACCCAATTTCAAACACAGGTGGCGGAACAGTTAATCCTTCATTCGAGTTTTCAATGACCATCACTTTTGTCCTTTTAGTAGCAGTGGGGATAACAGGTTTGGCGGGTGTCATGACGGCATCAACTTTAGCCTTCTTGCTGGCATGGAAGTCTTGAAGGCAGTTCAAATGGAATTCTGCAGACGGCTCTTAAACTTTCGCGGCAGCGATCTTCATTACCACAAACGGGGCTTTCCCGAGGATAACCTCGAGGTCTTCAAATCTCGCTACAAACTTGATGGTGGGAGCGACGTTACGGGCGTTGCGGTCCGTCGGCAGGTTGCAAGAAAAGGTCAGTGTTGGGTAAGCCATCACAGCGGGCTTTAAAACAGAAAGTTTTACGGTTAGTTATATAGCCAAAAACCTCATAATCCTTAGTGCAAGCACTGAAAGTAGAGGTTAATCTGTAGATCGGGCGGGTCTTAATTTACAGTTAGATTTAATATCTTTATTTAAAAGGGTGTAAAATTGATTAATATTTTGAAGTGCGTGCAGCACAACACGATTTGGTTTAATTTGTGAAGAAGCAAAACAAATGTGAAAAGGAGTTCTGAGAAAGTTTAGGACCCAGCGCGGGACGCAATTAGTGGCAGAAAAATGCCCAGTCGGCGTTAATCCACCAACATACCTATTGGGAATACGACCCCACATAAAAATTTAAGGAGTTCTTAATGGCCTTCTGAACCCCTCTGTTCAAAGATGGTTGAACAGCTAGTCCTAAAGTCCAAGGAGTTTGTTGTAGTTTCCCAAGGTAGAAATGGGTAAAGTATGCTAACGGAAGAAGGGTAATTTGGTCCAAGAGGGTTCCCAAGACAGAAATGGGTAAAGTATGCCAATGGAAGAAGGGTAATTTGGTCCAAGAGGGAGAGTTAGCTGTACTTTCTCAAGACAGAAATGGGTAAAGTATGCCAACGGAAGAAGGGTAATTTGGTCCAAGAGGGACATGAACATATTACCGATGTGTGAAGATAATATTTCTTGAATTGTATGGATAGAAAAGCTAGTCACCAGTGGAGTCGCCAGAAGCTGTCGGCATTATTTCAGGGATGGTCTGTGGGGTTGCCCGTAAGAAGCTGTCGGTCGCTGGAATTAAAATCCCGTCGCCCGCTTCGGAAGGACGTTGAAGTATGAAATCCAACTGACCTCATATTTTTTATAGTTTAAAATGAAGGAGCACTGTACGTCAAGTCCTATATCTATCCCAAAGGATAAACGCAAGACTTGAGGATGAGGCTCAATCAAATTAACTAAGGAAAGTATGACGTTCGTTTGGTCTGCAAAACATTTGTATTTGCCGACAAGTTTTCCTATTTAATATAAAGGATTAAATAGGGTTTATATTAAGTTGGGTTCAAACATGCTTCCTCTAAGGGCAAGCCCCTATAGTTAATTACATCATAAATGATCAAAGCCACTTAAGAAGACTCTCGATAAAAATCAAGAAAAATTATCTTCAAGGAATTTCAAAGGGTAGGACTCTTCAACGAAATCAAACGTAGAGGTGTGAAAAGGGGATTGGTTAAAATTTGGAACATTTTATTGTAGAATCTAGAGGAGGAAGAACCACGGGATGTTAGGGATCCAGAGGCGAACCTCGGTGACTTCCCAAGTTACCCTAATGTTTTGCTTAAATTTAGAGGAGAAAAACTTAAGTGTTTCATCCTATAAATTTCATTAGTTAGGGCTTAAATTTGTGTGAAATGATCACACATATAGCCTAGAAGATGTGAGGATTTAGGTCGTGACAAACGACAACCTCGGAATCCTAAGATGAGTTAGGGTTTATATTATATAGCAGGGCTATGCAAAGGCCTAAAGATAAGGTAAGGATTTACGTTTCATAAGCAAACAACCTTGAATTCATATGGCTTTGTTGTTTAAGTCTAAGGAAGGGAGATTGGTTTAGCCGGGGAAGACAGGTTTTGCTACTGAAGATGGTCGTGCTGCTCGCCATGCTAGCTCCAAGCTCCTTGCCGCGACGAGTTTGAGTTATCTAGTGCGTCAAGTTATAATATCAAATCAGGTGGCCCTATGGTTAAAATTATTTAAATTTTATGAGGGCATATTAAGGTTGATTAGAGAGACACCGATTAGGATCCTACGGTTCCCTCGTTCCGGTATCACTATTTTCTATTGGATTCACTTAGTCCAAATGAACTTACTAAACCCAACTTAATGAGTTTCATAATTTCATATAAACCGTGGGAAGCCTCATTAGCAACCGTAGGTTACCTACTCTAAGGAATTCCCGATCATCCGATAGAGACGTCTTAATTTAGTTGAAGTTGTGGTTTTGTGTAATGTTCGTGATTAAATTTTGAGTTGTTTTATATTTTGAATGTTTTGTCGGTGAATTTTATCTTGGTTGATTTTTAATTTTGGTTTTGGGTATGGTTATGTGGCTATCCTAATGGTTTTAGTTTTCATGTAGGGTGACAACTTTGTTTAGCATGCAAATTTACGGGTATAAAAGTACAGTATGAAAGTACGAGAAGGACAACGCTGAAAAACTGTAGAAGTGTATCTGACGAGTCTTCTCGTTCCACCACCTGAAACTTATAATGCATGTTAAGGCAACTTATGAAGAGTAGGAAAGGTAAGTTTTGGTGGTTTTCCTAACCCTATGTCATATTTTGGTAAGTCCTTAAAAGTTTAATTAAGGATGATTTCATTGAGCAAAGAAAATTAAGTTTAATAGGCCTCTAAGGTATCCAATAAGTTAGGAGGGGGGAGCAGGTCCATGCCTCCCTCTCACCAACTGGTGAAATCCTCGAGTCCATTTGAACTTATTATGTTGCTTAATGGTTCATCCTGTGAATACTTCTAATGCTTAGTGAACATTGATGTGTCAATTATCCTTACGAAAGAAATAATTGTCACTTGTGGTTTAATTTGAAATCTATGTGGGTGAAGACCCTTAAAGAGGCAAGCTAGTGTAATTTAATTAACTTAGCCAAATTTTAATCTTAATTGGGCTTAGTGGTCTTTCAAGGATGTTTGATTTAGTTATGTTTATTTCTCTAATCCTCTTTTAATCAATTTTGATTTAGCCTAAGTCAGCACTGAGCCCTTAAGGCCTAGGTGAGTGTCTTAATTAGTTTTGAAAAGGGTTAAGCTTTAAGTGGTCGGCCTAAGTCACCACTAAGCCCCTAATCCTCATTTAGTCAATTTTGATTTGGCCTAAGTCACCACTAAGCCCTTAAGACCTAGGTGAGTGTCTTAATTAGTTTTGAAAAGGGTTAAGCTTTAAGTGGTCATGATCATAGGTGAGTGTCTTAATTAGTTTTGAAAAGGTTAAGCTTTAAGTGGTCATGATTCATAATTTTGATTCTATTTGAAAATCAAGATAGGGGTATTAAATTGATTAATTATTGGCTTCCAAAGTCATACCCCACTTGGATTTTATTTGAAAATCAAAATAGGGGTATTAAATTGATTAATTATTGGCTTCAAAAGTCATACCCCAGTCCAGGATCGTTTAATTTTAATAAACTTCCAAATTTTAATAATTTAGAAATTTATTAACTTATCGAGGATCATTTAATTTTTATAAACTTCCAAATTTTAATAATTTAGAAATTTATTAATCTTAATGAGGATCATTTAATTTTGATAAACTTTCAAATTTTAATAATTTAGAAATTTATTAATCTTAATTTGGACTCATTTTAATTTTAATAAGCTTCCAAATTTTAATAATTAAAATGTATTAACTTATCTAGATCATTTAATTTCAATAAACTTCCAAATTTTAATAATTTAGAAATTTATTAACTTATCTTTTTTCAAGATAGGGGTATTAAATTGATTAATTATTGGCTTCAAAAGTCATACCCCACTTGGATTTTATTTGAAAATCAAAATAGGGGTATTAAATTGATTAATTATTGGCTTCAAAAGTCATACCCCAAGTCCAGGATGTTTAATTATAATAAACTTCAAAATTTTAATAATTTAGAAATATTATAATCTTAAATTTTTTTTAATGAAGGAAGTGAAATTGGTTTCTACCAATTAACCCCTTTGTGTTTCAAGCATCAAGTAAATTGATTAAGATAAGAGATTACCCATTCTCCCTCCTTGAATTCAGCCTAAATGTTAATTAAGGCTAAATTTCCAAAACTACAAATTTGCCCCTAAGGCTCTAACACCTCATAATTTGTCAAATTCAATTCAAATGACTTTAAAATTTTTATCCTATCTCATTCATGGGTCAATTAAGACATCAGAGGAGAAAATATGATTTTTCAAAATTTAATTTAATTTATGTAATTATTTTCATGCAAAAATAGGATATTTCAAAGAAAATTCCTAACTTGACCAAGGTATATTATATTACCTTGAAATTTTTATTGGAGGTAGAACTAAACCAGGTAAGCCTTTGGATAAAATTTCATAATTTTCTAAATTTTCTGTGATTTATCAGAATTATTTTAAGTTCTGGGCTATTTAATAAAAATAAAATATTTTAGGTGGTGAAAATTAAGCTTTGTATTTTCAAAAAATTTCCCTAAGGTCAAAAAACTCAAAGAATAAAACTTTATATTTTTCTATTTTTTTCTTGATTTATTGGAATTATTTTAGTGAAAAACATAATTTTAGCCTTTTAAAAAGTATTTTTAAGCTTTAAAATTCAATATATTTATTTAGAAAATTAGGAAAAATATTTTAATTGTTCCTAAGTAATTAGTAAAAAATTTAGAACATTTCCATGAGTTTTTTTTTAATTTTATGATTTTTATGAATTTTTTATTATTTAAATACTTAAAATAGGCCAAAAGTTTTATAATTTTTTTGAGTTATATTTTGATTTTTAAAAAATCATTTATGGGTTAAGAATGATATTTATCTTTAAAAATCAATTGAAGTTATTAAATGAACTCAAAATATTTTGAAACTCTTATGATGAGTTCTCTCGATCATAAATCACAGTGGAGATAAAAAATCAAGTCATTTAAATGTTTATATTTTCTAAAGTTAATTATCTTAGTGATTTAGTATTTGTAAAATTTAAGGACATTTTAAATGACTTGACACCATTAAATTGTTTCCAAAGGTTTCTTTAGTCATGGTGGACCTTGCAAAATTTTCTTAGGACTTTATAATCAATATGTTAATTTCCATAATTATTTTGAAGGAATAATGTGTAATAACTTGAAAAACATGGATCTCTGTATAGGAACTTCATCTGACTTTAGAAAAATCAGAGGATGTTTCTCTTGACAGAGACTACAACATGTCAAAATTTCAAGCCAAGGTGATGTGTCAATATGCATGGAGAATCTAATGATTCCAAATAGTGTTTAATTAATTAAAAATATTTTATGCATCAAATGGACATGAAAATTATTCCACACCAAATAGTATTTAATTAATTAAAAATATTTTATGCATCAAATTATTTTAAAATTTATTCCACATTGTTGTCCTCTGTGAATAGTATTTAATTAATTAAAAATATTTTATGCATCAAATGGACTTGAAAATTATTCCACAATTTAATTATTTAAAAATAGTTTATGCATCAAATGGACCTAAAAATTATTCCACATTATTCTCCTTTGTTCACTGAGCAAGACGGTATTTTTATTTTATTTTTGTGATTTTTCTACATAAAATTATGAATTTTCTAAGTTAGGGGTATTTAAATAAATATAAAAAAGTCCTATTTATCTATTAAAACTGCGTGTGCCACCTCAACCTACGACGGCTCCGAAGGCATGCGTGGCGCGCTTTAGTTGGACGCCACCGTCTACGTAGCTTGCTGACTCGACCCACTGTTTATGTCCCGAAGCGCTGTCCGGCTCGATCCCCCCCGTCCATTTGATACACGCTTGATCAAACGGCTCCCCGTCATCGTCCGCGATAGAATTATCATGTGCCCGTCCACACTAAAACCTTAAGATCTTGGCTAGACTCAACAAAATCACTTTGGGTTTGATCATATGAACTCGTCTAAGTGAGACGAACCCATCCATACGGTTAAGATGCCATGAAATCAAGTTTAAGTGAATGGAGAATCAAAATAAGCTCGGAAGGAGGAGGAGTTTTATACCTTTGCTCTGAGAAGAGAAGCTTCGATCAGAGGTGCTCGGCACGTTCGTTGTAGTGAGACGAACACATCCATATGGTTAAGATGCCATGAAATCAAGTTTAAGTAAATGGAGAATCAAAATAAGCTCGGGAGGAGGAAGGTGTTTTATACCTTTGCTCTGAGAAGGGAGGCTTCAATCAGAGGTGCTCGACACATTCTTTAGGAGTTTATACTTTGCTCTGAGAAGGGAAGCTTCGATCAGAGGTGCTCGGCACGTTCATTGGGGTCCAAGGAGGCTAACTCTGAGAAGGGAAGCTTCGATCAGAGGTTCTCGACACATTCGTTGGGGTCCAAGGAGGCTAGGGATTGAGTCTCAGGTCTTGGTATAAGGCCTAGGCCAAGCTCGATTTCAGGTGTTGGTCTAGAGCTATGGTAGAGGCTCTATGGATAGGGGATTTCATGGGGCTTTGGCTTCTTTCACTCTTGTGAAGATGTGGGCACAAACGATTGAAGTTTGGTGGATTTTGGATGTGTATTGGGTTCTGTCCTAGTTTTTGGCAGGGTTTCAAGCTCAAAATTGATCTCCGATAATGGGAATGGGTGAGGGAAAATGGTTGGAATGCACTGAGGGAATCTCAGGGAAGCTCTGTGTGAAGTTTGGAAAGGCCTCTCTAAGAAAATTTCAGCACACCTCCCATGGCCTTGGGAGGTGAGTTTTTATAAAAAAGGCTATGGGGTGGCTCTCAAGGCATAACATTGGGTGCATTGTGGTGCTTAGGTGAAGGGCAGAGGAGCTCCATAGTTTGATTTGGAGGAGCTGGCCTCTAGGTTTGATTTGGGTGAGGTGTCATGGGGGTGGCTCTCGGTTTTGGGCTTTT
>JXCR01116024.1:39820-50985 GCA_002079205.1 Phalaenopsis hybrid cultivar
AGGCGGGCCGGCCGGCCAGGGGGAGGTGGCTAGGAGCTCAGGGAACCCAAAGGAATCCATCACAGCAATTTAATGCAAATGTGGCTGGATTTGGCAAAGATATCTTAACCATGTGCATTTTTGGAAATAAGATCCCTTAATTTGGGTGACCTTTGGTCCATGGCTTGATTTAGGTGATTTCTTGGTGTTTGGACTGGTCACTAAGTCCAACTAATGGCTGTGGTGGAGTTAAATTTGTGGCTTTAAGGTAGTTACGTCACAATTAGTGTATGGATCCAAGTGGGTGCAAATGACCAAAACTTGGGTTTGGGCTAGGTTATCCATGTTAATTAGCCCAAGTGATTTTTTCATTTGGTGTAGATGATCACAATAAATAACTTTGGTGAAGGATGGAAATGGTTTTGAGTTCAATTGGGGGGTCAATTTGAATGAATTTTGAACTTTAATCAATTTGGTCATGTTGGGCTAGGCTTGGGTCTAGCTTGGGTTAGCAAGGGTCAATTTGAGGAAATTTTGAATTTTAGTCAATTTGGTCATGTTGGGCTAGGCTTGGGTCTAGCTTGGGTTAGCCATGGGCTAAGTCCAAATTGATTATTGTAAATGGTCAATAGGGACCTCATGAAGAGTTTTGAACATGTGACCTCATGAAGAGTTTTCAACATGAATTCTAAGTCCAAATTGATTATTGTAAATGGTCAATAGGGACATCATGAAGATTTTTGAACATGAAGGAATTTTGAACTTTAATTAATTTGGTCATGTTGGGCTAGGCTTGGGTCTAGCTTGGGTTAGTACTTTAATCAATTTGGTCATGTTGGGCTAGGCTTGGGTCTAGCTTGGGTTAGCCTTGGGCTAAGTCCAAAATTTATTGTTGTAAATTTCAATAGGTGAATAGGTTTTAACATGAATTGGATGCCAATTTGGAGGTTAAGGCAATCAATTGGGTGAAATTTTGGGACTTAGCCAATTTGGGGAAAAATTTGGGAATTTTGGATTTAGGCCAAAATCAAATGGATTTGAGGCTTCACAAATGTCAATTGATGGTTGATTTTGATGTATAAGAATGCCATAAAGATTTTTAAACATTAATTGAGGCCAATTGACTAGGCTATGAGTTCAATTTTGTGATATCAAGTAATGTGGTCAAAATTGGGGTTTTGACCCAAATCAAAATTAGGCTCAAATCATGGACCAATTGAGCTTGGATTTGGTTTATTTTTTGGTCATAAAAAAAGTTAATTTGAGTTTGGGATTGTAATTGGGGTCAATTGAGATCAAATTGATGGACATTTGAGTTGATAAAAAAGTTAATTTGAGTTTACGATTGTAATTGGGGTCAATTGAGATCAAATTTTTGGACATTTGAGTTGGATTTGGGGAAGTTTTGGTCTTAAAGGGCAATTTGGGGATTTTGCTTAAAGATTGTCAAATTGGCCAAATTGGGTCATGTGGTAGTTGAGAAAAATGAAATTAGGAATTTTTAGGATTTATTGGAATATTATGGGAGTTTTTGGAATTTTTGGGATTTTGGGTCCAAGAGGGGTATTTTGGTAATTTGGGGTTGCTTTAGGGGTAAAGGCCAAGTTGGGCATTTTGGTAGATTTGAGGTACCAAGCATCACCAATAAGTCATGGACCAATGAGAACCCCATTTTGGGTCCTCTACATAGTGGTCTTAGCCAAACCATAACCCTAGGGCTACTAGGTTTAAGGGATCATCTACATGAGTATCCTAAAAGATCAAGGGATCTAGGCTAGAAATTTGAGTTCAGGGTTGTAAGTGATTGTGGGTACAGTTAAGTGTAGTGAGTGCCTTAGCTCCAGACCAACACCCAAAGTCAACCATAAGGTCCAGCAATCCTAAGGGTGACTCATCTTGAGTTTTCCCCACAGTGACCCCACTTACAAAGTGTTTAGAGGTTAGGACCAATATGTGGAACTTCAAGTTGAGTGGAGAAGTGGGTAGAATTTCTAATGGTGAGGGCTCCATTTCTAGTTTTTTAGGAATAGTCAATGGGAAAAGTCCTATGGCTAGACCCTAGGCTACTAAAGAGAAAAAACTAAACCTGAACAAAAATTGACATCATAACTTGACACCCTAGAAAGCTCAAACTCGTCATGGCAAGGAGCTTGGAGCTAGCATGGTGGGCAGCACGACCATCTTTAACAGCAAAACATGTCTTCCCCTACTAAATTAATTCCTTCCTTAGAATTAAACAACCAAGCCATAAAACTTTGAGGTTGTTTTCTTATGCAACATAAATCCTCAACTTATCTTTAGACCTTTGCACAATCATGTTGTGCAATATAAGCCCTTACTCACCTTAAGATTCCTAGGTTGTCATCTGTCACAACCTAAATCCTCACATCTTCCAAGCAATTTGTCTGATCATTTAATACAAATGTAAGCACTAACAAATAAAATCTACAAGATGAAACACTTGAATACTTCTCCTCAAAACTGAAGCCAAACCATATGATAGGCTGGGAAGTCACCGAGGTTTTCCTCTAAATCTATGACATCCCCTAGATCTTTCTCCTTTGGACTCTACAATAAATTTTTCAAAATTTAACCATTCCCTTTTCACACCTCTTTGTCCGATCTCATTGAAAAGTCATATCCTTTTGAAATCCTTGAAGATAATATTTCTTTATTTTTAACGATAGTTTTCTTAGATGACTTCGGTCATTTAGGATGTAATTGACTGTAGGGGATTGCCCTTATAGAGAGCTCGTCCTAACCCATCTTAATATAAACCCTATCTATGTCTTCATATTAAATAGGGGAAATTTTCGGCAAATAAAATGATTTTGCAGATAAATGGACGTCATATATTTCTCAGTTTATTTGATCGAGCCTCATCCTCAAGTCTTGTGTTTATCCTCTGGAATAGATACATGGTTTGAGGTACAGTGCTCTATAATTTAAACTATGAAGAATATGGGGTAAGTTTGATTTCATATTTTTCTAAAAATAAAAATGTCCTTTCAAAGCGGGCGACGAGATTTCAATTTCGGTGACCGACACCTTCTTACGGGCAACTCCTCCAACCAAAATAGTGCCGACAGTGCCTTAAATACCTCTTCAGAATTTGTCCAAATGAAGAAAATTGCCAAATAACTGCCTTTAACGCTTAAGAGCGAAGCCTCTGGTGCTTAGGCACGGTCTTCTCTATTTTATCGGTGCTTAAGCGCCAGATCTGGCACTTAGACACCAAAATACTTTAGCACAATTTTCACATCTTTGCTCCAAATTTGATCCTTTTGCACTCCTTTTAGCATTTTTCACCTTTTTACTTGTACTTGAAAGATAAACACACAAATACCTTCCATTAAAACCTAATATCTCAAAAATATGTATAAAATTGTGTCTAAAAACACTATATATTTTAGGTGTATCATTGACCTTATGATTTAGATTATTTGGGTTAACCTGAGTTAGTTCAGATTGACTTAATGATTTAATTGATTTAGGTTAACACAAGTTAGGTCAATTTAACCAGTTGAACTGAGCTAATTTGGTCTAGGTTGAGTTAAACCTAAGGGTTCTTCAATTTGGGCATGGTCTATGTTGGTTTAGACCTAAGGTTGTTTGGTTTGAACAAGATCCAAGGTAGGTTAGATCTAGTAGGATTTAAGTTGAACAAGGTCTAGTTTAGGTTAAACCTGGTAAGGTTTATATGGGATTATGTCTAAGTTAGAATAGATCTAATAAGGTTTAAGCAAGACTAGGTCTAAGTTAGGTTAGACCTAGTAGGGTTTTGATTGGAACTAGGTTTAAGTTTGGTTAGCAGTAGTAGGGTTTGGATTGAGACTATGTCTAAGTTAGGTTTAAAGTAGTAGGGTTTATATGGGAATATGTATAAGTTTGATTAGACCTGGTAGGGTTTAAGTTTAATTGGGTCTAATTTAGGTTAGACCTAGTAGAGTTTAGGGTGTGTTAGGTCTAATTTGGGTTTGACTTAAGATGGTTCAGGCTAGGTTTAAGTTAGTTTAGTCCTAAAGTTGAACCCTAGCTTGACGTGAGCTAGCTTAGGTCTTTTTGAGGATCAAACCTAACTTAAATTACGGGTTGGGTCCACTTATGCACCCGTTGAGTTAGATCTGGCTTGGGTTGGACATAATTCGAGTCGAGCTAAGCCAAGTTCAAATGATTAGAATCATTTTGTTACCTCCTAAAACACCTTTAGGCTAAGCCATTAAGACTCTTTAATTTTTTTTAGGTTATCATAGGAGACAATTTTGAGCTAAGATATAAAATTTCAATTTTTACACTTTTGTCCCTGTATTTCAAAATTTCAGTTTTAGGTTCTTATAGTTAAAATTGTCATTTTAGAGTTTAATGTCACTGCCATAAATTTTCTTTTTAATTTCTATTTTAATTTACTTTTTTCTAACTTTTATGATTATTTTTCAAAATAATAGCATTTTCGGTAGAAAATTTGTCATTTTAAGGCTAGGAACCCCTTTGACTTTGAAAACATCAGAGAATGTTTTCAATAATTTATTATTTATGCTAATTTCATTAGCTTAGATATGGAAGAATATGAGAAGATCCATATCATTTTAGATAGCCCTTTATTAGCAAGTGGAAGGGTGATGATTGATGTACTAAAAAGAAAACTTAGTATGAGAGTATATGAGCAGGTGGTGAAATTTAAGGTGCTTAAATCAATAAATTTTTTTAAAGATCCAAATGAAGATTAATGCTTTATAGTACATTTGTTGTCGGGTGATACACTAAAATAACATGTTATTTTATGTATATATTTTATGCTTATTTTTTTTGATATTGCACTTTAAAGAATGGTATTTTCATGTTGTAGTTGCACATATATTAATTTTAGGCATTTAGAGCAAAAGTAGTAAAAATGACATAATTTGGAGCCAAAATAACAAAGTTTGGAATTCTTATGCATGATGCGCCAGATTGGAGCGAGATGCACCAAATCGGTGCCAGATCTGCTAGATCAGTGTCAGATGTGTCAAAGATCATAACAGCATGGTCTTCAGCAAACTGGCGCATGTTGTGACCGATTTGCACCAGATGCGCCATTTGATAAAGAATTTGCGCATGATGCACCAAATTTGAGGCCAGATGCGCCAGGAACAACTTTTTGTGGATTAAGGTAGTTTGAGACAAATTTTGCATGAATTTTTAAAGGGAAAATTGTTTTAAACACCTCTAGGAGTAATTCAATGCATCTAGATACTTTGGAAGGTTCTTTTATGAAGGGATATGTCTCTTGGATCAATGGACATGTCATTTGAATTCAAAAGAGTTGACTTTTGGATAGATATTTGGAGTGAATTTTGAATTCTTTTTGGAGAGAGGTAGGATTTAATAAAAAAGAAGAGTTGAAGATGGAGGTGAGTAGAGGAGAGTGTTGTGAGTTAGAGAGAGAAGGAGAGGAAGTAAAGGTCTTGAATTTTTCTTCAAGAATTGTAAGAGGAGAGGCAAGGTGAGAGATTTCTTCTTCATTACACTTCTAAGAGAGAATTGAGAGTTCTTGTAAAAAGAGAAAGACTTGGATAAAACTTCTAGAAGTTTGCTTGGGAATGATTATGAGATAAGTTGTCTTCTATTTCTTTTATTTTAAAAACTTGTTTTTATTAATGAAATTCGTGTTTTGTGGTATCCTTAACATGAATTTTGAGTAGCCTTCGTTATCCTTCTCCTTACTTTGAGATATGGTTTTATAAAAAATTGATTTTGTTTTATATGGTTTTAAATGTCAATAATTTGTGATGATTTGAACTCTGATCTTCATTTACTTTTTGATCTGGTCAATTAAAATGTTAAAATGTGTTGAGCAATGTTCCGAAAGGGTTATGACTTCTACAATAAGGGGAGAATCACATTTGATTTTGATGGGAGAGTATTTCATCCATGGAATTGAGTGCAAATAAATAAGAAAATATACTTTATTGGATACAGAATTAGATACTTTAAGGTCACAGATTAAAATCCCTAATTTGGTCCATTTGATTGAAAACTGATGCGAGATTGTTTGCCCACAGGGGAGGGAGTAGTTGGAACTCTGGAGTGACAGCCAATATCCTCTCAGCCTAACCATAGAATTAGGGACCAAACTCTTAATTAGTCAATGTTTTTTATAAACTCCGAAGAGGGTAAGGAATATGATTGCTCCTATTTGACACAAAACAATTTTTTTTATATGTTTTCAAATAATTTTAATTTCTTCACAAACCATATACTCATTGTAAAGGAGAATGATGTTTTCTTAAATTTGATCTTTCTATCACAACATCTTAGATTTAATTTTCGTAAATTTTTATTCAAAATTTTAGCATTTAGTTTAGTTAACTTTGTCTTTCAACTACATTTTATTAAGCATTGACCTATTAATTAATATTCAAACTTCACACTTTACTATTGGTAGTTTTAAAATAATACTTTACATTATAATTTTAGGAACTTATTTACATGCATTTCAAACTTCCCTATGGGATTGATATCTAGGACTCCATTAGAGTCGTTTATTATTTGAGCGATACATATACTTGCATTATTAATAAAGGGATTTTGACAGTTTAAAAATTATTAAAAGATAAAATAATTTTAATTGAAGTTATTTTGTTGGGATTAATTGCATATTTTGCTATTATTCCTTCGTGTGTATTTTATAATATTGAAAAATATTTGCTAAATTAACACACTAAATCCACCCGCATTAGGTTTTTGGCGCCGTTGTCGGGGAAGTAACACAAAGTACTAGTAAGTTATTTTATAATTTATAGTATTTTTAATTTAAAAACTAAGAAAAAGAGTATTGTAGTTTATTTTGAATATTTTATTATTTAGTTGTGTTTGCTTATTTTTAAAATTATTTGTTCTATTTGTTTATGCGTAGTGTATGATATTAAAATTTAATATCTTACTATTCTAAATTAGAAAGAACAATTAGAAAAATTCAAAAACAACTAAAAGACTAAAAGAGATAGATCATATTAGCAAAATGACTTGCAATTTGAATAATTCTAGAAATAGAAAATGATCATCATCAGAGACCTTTAAGACTTACGCTAATCCTACTGCAGATGAGATTCATTTAAGTTTACAAAACCCTGTTGTAGCTTCCAATTCATTTGAGCTTAAACTTGCCATTATTCAAATGGTTCAAAATAATCAATTTTGTGGAACACTAAATAAAGATCCTAATTTAAACCTTGCTAATTTTCTAGATTTTTGTGTATTTAAATATGATGGAGTGTCAAATGATGTTGTCAGATTTAGACTTGGTTAAACTCATTAGCACCTAGACCTATCAGAACTTTAGGAGATTTTTCACAAAAATATTTATCTATATATTTCCCACCTTCAAAAATTTCTAAGAAAATTTTCTAAGCTTAGAAATGATATTACATCTTTTTGTCAGTTTGAAGGGGAATCAGTTTATGAAGCCTGAGGAAGATTTAAGGATCTCCTTAGAAAGTGTTCACACCATGCATTGCCAGACTAGTTAATAATTCATACTTTTTATAATGGATTGGTTGGATCCCTTGGAACAATAATTGACGCTACTACTAGTGGATCATTAATGTTAAAACCAGTCGATGAAGCATGATCTTTAATTGAAGATATGGCTACTAAAAATTTTCAATGCCCTACGAAAGGGTAAATCCAAAAAAAGTATTCAACATTCATGATTCTGATGCAATATCAATGTTAGGTGTACAAATAGCTGCTATATCAAAGAATATAGATCATTATGGAATGAATTATTCTCAGACATCACCTGTGCTTGAGGAAAATTCATTGGGATAAATGATAGAATCACAATACTATTATGAAACCATAAATGCAATAAATAATCATTCTAATAATACTTATGCCAAATATTATAATCCCGATTGGAAAAATCATCCAAATTTTTGTTGGAGTAATAATAATTCTAATGCTGCAAATCCACAATGGGGAAACAACACTACAAACCTATTGGTAAACTCCAACAATCAAGGAAATCCAACTTAAACCTTATTACCCTCCAAGATTTAATAATTTGCAGAATAAGGAGAAAAAGTTGTGAATGGAAGAATTGGTATTGCAAATGGGGAGTCAATTAGAAAGTCAAGGAGCTGCAATTAGAAACATGGAAAATCAATTAGGATGTATTGCTACCGCACTTAGCAATAGACCTCCGGGAACATTGCCCAGTAACGTTGAAGAAAATCCTAAAGATCAGAACAAAGAGAAAATTAACGCTATGCAACTTAGATATAGAAAATAATTAGAAAAGAGGGTTCAAAAAAAGGTGGAAGTTAAATATGAAAAAGATGAGGTGAAAAATGAAAAATCTAGTTAAGACCAATGAAAATTACTGTATAAAGACCACCACCTCCATTTCCTCAAAGTTTGAACAGAAAAATAAAGATAACCAATTTTCAAAATTTTTGGAGATATTTAGGAAATTAACAATAAACATTCCATTTTTTTAAGCCTTGAAACAAACGCTAAGCTATGTGAAGTTCATGAACGATATACTTAATAAGAAAAGGGAGTTTGTGGATATCGAGACTGTTGCACTTAGTGAGGAGTGTAGCACTATAATTTAGAAAAAGCTTCCTGAAAAACTTAAAGATTCGGGAAGTTTTACAATTCCTTGGGCTATTGGCGAAAGATTTTTTAGAAAAGCTGTATGTGATTTAGGAGCTAAATTAATCTTATGTCGTTATCAATTTTTAGAAGGTTGGGCTTAGGAGATATATCACCTACAACTGTAACTCTTCAGTTAGCTGATTATTCAATTACCTATCATAAGGAAGTTATAGAATATGTTTTGGTAAAAGTTGATAAATTTATCTTTCCAATGGACTTTATTGTCTTAGATATGGAGGAAGATAAAGAAATGTCTATCATTTTAGGAAGACCACTCTGAGCCACTGGAAGAGCTTTGATAGATGTGCAAAAATGAGAACTAACTATGTGAGTTAGTGATCAAGAAGTTACATTTAATATTACAAAATCAATGAGATACCCTGCAAAATAGCAAGAGATTAAGTGCTTCAAAATGGATATTAATGAATATCTAAGCCATGAATATTTCAAAACGACATTTGAAAGAGAATTTGAAATGGAATATGAGGAATATCAAGATGAGGATAAAATTCAAGATGAATCTACAGAAGTGAGTAAAGACGATTTGGATTATGTTCAGAAAAAATTAAAATGTTAGATCCAAAAAAAAGTAATAAGAATTTGATTTCATCTATTGAGAAACCTCCTGAACTAGAACTGAAAACACTTCCTACACATTTGAAGTATGCATTTTTAAGAGATTTATCTCTATTACATGTTATAGTATCCTCAGAGTTAATTAGTGAGCAAGAAAACTCGTTTTTGGAAACTTTGAGAAGAAATAAAAAGCTTTTAGATAGACATTAGCTGATATTAAAGGAATCAATCCTTCAATTTTTATGCATAGAATTTTATTGTAAGACAAACATTAACCAAGAGCTGATCCTCAAAAGAGATTAAATCCAATGATGAAAGAAGTTGTTAAGAAAAAAATTTTAAAATTGTTAGATGCTAGAATAATATATTCTATTTCAGATAGTGTTAGGAAAAGTTCAATTCACTGTGTTCCAAAGAAAGGAGGAGTGACTGTAGTGACAAATGAGAATAATAAATTCATGTCAACAAGATAAGTCATTGGATGTTGAATCTGCATAGATTATAGAAATTAAGTTCCTTCACCATAAAAGGATAATTTTTCTTTACCCTTTTTAGACAAGTTGTTGACTAGACTGGCTGGGCATAGATATTTTTTTTCTAGATGGATATACTGGTTATCATCAAATACCTATAGCTCCAAAGGATCAGAAGATAATAACATTTACTAGTCCTTATGAAACTTTTGTTTTTTAGCTAATGCCTTTTGGATTATGTAATGCACTTGCAATATTTCAAAGATGTATCATGTCATTTTTTTGTGATTTCATTAAAAAATGGATCAAAGTCTTTATGGAAAATTTTTCTATATTTAGAAGTTCATTTGAAATATGTCTAGATCATTTACAAAAAGTTCTTGAATGATGTGAAAAGACTAATCTCGTATTGAAGTTGGAGAAATGTTAATTTATGGTTGCAGGTAAATTGTGCTTGGGCATAAAATTTCAGAAAGTGGCATGGAAGTAGATCTTGCAAAAATTCAGGTTTTATCAAACTTACCTCTGCCTACTAAGTAAGAGGAGTTGGGAGTATTTTAGAACATGTTGGATTTTACAGGCAAAATATTAAAGATTTTTCAAAAATTACTAAAACTTTATTCCAACTTCTGGAAAAAGATATAAAATTTGATTTCAACCAAGATTTCCTTAAAGCCTTTAAAACTTTAAAAGAAAAATTGATAATTACCCTATAATTATTTTACGTGAATGGGAGAAACATTTTGAAGAAATGTGTGATGCTAGTGATTATGCAATTGAAGTTGTATTAAGGTAGAGATGTGATTATATACTATGCTAGTAAGTCTCTTAATGATGCTCAGATTAACTACACCACCACTGAAAGAGAGTTATTAGCCATTACATATGTTTTGATAAGTGTAGGTCATATCTGATTGGAGCTAAATGTGTTGTGCATACTGACCATTTGGCTATTAAATATTTGATGCAAAAGAAGGATCCTAATCCAAGACTAATTAGATGGGTACTTCTGATGCAAGAGTTTGATTTTTTAACAATCGATAGGAAAGGGATTGATAATCAAATTGATGTCATCTTTCTAGGCTAGAACAAGAAGAAATACTTGACATGGAAAAAGAAATTAATGAATATTTTCATGATGGACAACTTTATACTGTAAAAGAATGGGAAATACCTTGGTATGTTGATATTATAAATTATATTGTCAGTGGATTTTACCATATGAATTAACAAAATAATAGGGAAAGAAATTCATTCTCAATGAAAAGTCTTATTTTTGGGATGACCTCTATTATATAAACAATGCAAAAATTTAGTAATGAGAAAATGTGTGTCTTACAAATAAATTCCGGAAATTATTCAGAAATGTCATGATTCTGAATTTGGAGGACATTTTGGAAATAATAGAACTGTTCATAAAATTTTGCAATCTGGTTTTATTGACCTACCCTATATAGAGATGTTAATATATATCTATATATATATATATATATATAT
>JXCR01116025.1:10844-24525 GCA_002079205.1 Phalaenopsis hybrid cultivar
GAGCCAGGAACTGAACCTCCTTCAGCTACAGCATCCTTGGCAGCAGCAGCAAGGTGCTTTAAATGCATAGCAGCACTTTCTATATCAGCAACAGGGCGCTGTGAAACAAGATGAAGTTGTGTCTGCAAATATACCCTTCCACAAGGAGGATCTAAGCGGTGACCAGGCATGGTCAATCTTGGTAACAAAGGAACAGGGTATTGTCCCTATGAAAGGCAAAAAGGGGAAAGACGTTGATAAATAAGACATTTCAAGTAGGAAGAAGACATGAAGGAATAAGGCATTTCAAGAATAAGCATTTTAAGGGACTTAAAAATTCCCACCTCAGTCTGAAGAACATCACGTATAGCTGCAAGTAAATTATCACGTGATGTGCTCGCATAAACCTGAAATGAGAAACAGGAAGAGTTAGAAGATATCTTAGGGCAAGAGAAAACAACAAAGGGGTCAAATAAGTCATACATGAATAGGGCAACCATCGCTAAATTCCACAGCAAACATCTGTGGTTCTTCAGCAAACCTTACAAGAGAAGTAACTGTAGAAAGTGATCGAACAATAACAGCCTGCATATAATCACAACATTTCATTAGTAGCATCAACATGGAAATGAATCAAAGCCAAGCGTGCAAGAATAGGCTGTCAAAATGTTCCCATGTAAGTAAAAACCAGGGAGTTTTATTAATGCCAAAAAAAGTTATCCACGTGAAATTAATACGAACAAAATTCAATACAGTTGGCACCAACTAATCAACAGACTGAATGTGAAATAAAGATGGGCATTCCACTTACATCTAGAAACAAATAAATGTGAAAAGACTAATATCTCCTAGCAACAAAAAGCATAAGCCCATATACATAGAAAAAGAAAGAAACCAAAAGGGCCTCGAAATGAAGCATGCATTAAAAAAACATATTTTCAACCTATAAATGTCTAACACTTAACACATTTTGTGTTACAAAATATTAATGACATTTTAAAAAATAGAAAACCCAGCAAAAATCCAAGCTAACAATCCATTGCCTTTTGGCAATCAGCTAAGCTACGCAGTTAAAAAGAAACTATTTTTTTAGTTGCAAAATACAAATTCACACCAGTGGGAAGAATTTTAGGTCAATAAAGAGCATTGGCTTGAAAAAATTGAAGTATAAATTAAAACAATTATGCTGATGAACACATGTACAAGTCAGACTTTAAAGCATTATAGTAAGGGATACCTCATAATTATCAGGGCGCCTTTCAATCAATGAAGCCTTTGTAAGCACAAGTTGGCGAGACACCGAATCCCCTTGTTGACCAAGTCCACCCTTAGGTCCAACACCAATACTTAAGCCCATGACATTAGCTGTACCATGTGCACCAGACCGCAATCTCGTAACAGACCATTCCCCAAGAGGGGTTTGATCTCCTCCAACCGCTTGCTTGGCTGCAAAAAAAAATGAACTATTGAAGATATTAGCTTTAAAATGCTAGAAACATAAAAATTTAACATAACGTGACCAAAACTCACTTACACTGGATCAAAGAGCCTAATTCAATTGAGGGCATGACCAGCTCAAATAAAGAAATGATTTCGAGAAAGTTGAAGGCATGGCCAACATTGATGAGATATATTAAGAGGCTGTTTAGAATAACTTTAATTTTTTATTTTTATTTAGCTTTATTTATTTAAATTAAAACATATTTGATTGAGAATGTTTCCGAGTATTTTTAAAAACAACTTCAATTGTTATTTTAAAACAAAATATAAAAACATATAAAAATTATATCAATAAAACTTATTTTCGAAAACAAAATAAAAAATNCTGGCTTTATTTATTTAAATTAAAACATATTTGATTGAGAATGTTTCTGAGTATTTTTAAAAACAACTTCATTTGTTTTTTTAAAACAAAATATAAAAACATATAAAAATTATATCAATAAAACTTATTTTCGAAAACAAAATAAAAAATAAAAACAAAAACAGGAAACACAATTGATGCCAAAAAAGCCCAAATAAAATTAAGTTTCTCAATGCAATAATCATCTTCAATATGTGGTCGCAAACCAGCATTAACAAAATATGGAAATTTAGGAAGAATTTATTTAATCATAAACTTTTACTGAGGATATAACTAAATGACTGAAAAATGCATAGCATTTACAATAATAATATAAGTGGTGACATTCATTTATATGGACAAATTCAATGGAAATGGAGAATAGCTCAAGAGTACAAACTTAATGAAACTTTTACTTAAGATCAATAGGAACATGTTGCAATAACATACGTTTTAAATGATTAAAGCACCATTGTGGTTGTCAATTGAAATATTTTTCCCAACGGTAAAGTAAAAATTATAAATACTGTTCATCATGCAAGAATATTAAATAAGTTAATATTATCTAACATCAAAAGATTATTAACAAAGACGTCATAAACCTGATTGACAATCTGAAAATTTCATTTCACCATCACAAATATACATTGGCCTTCTGCTTAGAGAAACAAAAAAGGACTGTTTCCTTACTCTGATATTCATAAAGAGCGCTGAAGAATTTGATCTCATAAAAGATAAAACATGTATGACTAACAACTAGACTAACATGCAATAAATAATAGAGAGCATATACATCGATCTTATCTTTGAAATCTAACAAAGCTTGAAAAAGAAAAAGAAATAATGTGTGTCATAATGTTCGCATTCATAAACTTACCCCTTTGTATAATAAAATCTAGCAAAGCATGAAAGAGGAAAAGAAAGAATGCTCGCATTCATAAACTTACCCCTTTGTTTAATAAAATCTGGTATGGTCAGTGATTGAGAAGTGTCAACGGATAATAACAAACCAACCGAAGATCTTGCAGCTTTAGTCTGCACAAGAATGAAGCTAATCATATGTTAAAAACCAAACCAAATATGCCAGTTGGACAGGTTGTACCGCAAATCAGTCATATGGCTAGTCGCAACCAACAGTTAGAACTGGATTACCGAAGAAAATTAAAAAAAAAAAACAGCAATAGAAAAACCAATGCTTCGTAAGATCATTTAACCAATACGGATTTTATAAAAATAAGAGCTTGTTTAAACTTTAAATGATTCAAAATCTTTCAAAAAAATTTTAAAAATCTCTAATCATGAGGTGTTCATTAATCCATAAATAGATTAATCCCCTAGGCTCAATTGTTGTTTGACAAAAAAAGAAAAGGTTAATACTATGATATATTGTAGTAATTGATGATTTTTAAGCTTTTTAAGCTAACCAAAACGTCGTGGTATATAAGTTGATTGATCAAAAATTAAAACAGAGAAAATCCGCTGGAAATAAGTTCACAGCATAAATTTATTTAGCTTTTTTCATGGAAATGATTTATATGTCCTGAAATATTTTTCAAGCTCTTAATTGCATCTTTATTAGAAATTTTATATCTTGCAAGTAATTATGCCATGGTTGAGCCTTTTAACATTGAAATTTTTCATTCTTCCAGCTCAATCTCCAGTCTAGTTTTACAAAACTTGCTCTTAAGTGTACATATGAAGCAAACAAAACTTCTATAGTAATAATAAGTTCTAAATCAACAAAAGCTTTTAAAAAGGGGAAAGCAAACATACAATATATGAAATAATTGTGGAGCTGGTGCTACCAGAGGCAGCGGCAAAAGCTTTACTCTTTCTTCCATATAAGGGGCAAAGTAAAAACCCTTCAGGTTCAGTACTTCTCTTTCCATATTTATCTGTCAAAACTACAATAGCAGGTGTATCCATGTCTCTGAAGTCCAAGCACCACCGTATAACTCCAGACTGTGTTTCTACTAGTTCAACTCCCACAGCTGTAACTTTCAGTTTCTAAGAGGAATAAATATGTCATGAAACTTTTTAATAAAAAAGAAAAAAAAACGCAACAGGTAAACTGATAAGTACTAAAGGAAAACACAAATCGCGGAAGCACTGCAGGCTTCAACCTTATGTGGTACTGTGATAGACTGAGGAAGAACTCAAAATTTGAACTGATCTAATTTGCATAAAAGCATGAAAATATTTTACAGAATTTAAAATACAAAAAGTGAATGCCAGATATGAAGCAGATCAAGCTGAGTAGCACCTATAAAATCATAAGGACAGCTGGCTTGAGCATAGGGTGGAGTCATATGAATGGATTCATATTGATGAAGAAAGATGGCTGGCTTGAGCATAGGGTGGGATACCATGCCATTAAAACTAACTGCATATGTAAACATGAATTAACAGTTTCCACTCAAGTTTAGTTTACCAGCAAAATGTCCTGCCTTCATATATCCACTGGAATTGAATTGACAGAGCTTCCTAAACAAATTAGGTGGTGATATATGTAGGCATTCTTAGACTTGAAAAAAAAACGAAAAAACTGCAAGTCCAATGGTTGAAACTGAACTTCTAGAGTTCGGTATTCAGATAAAATGGTGACTAATGTAGGTACTCTCACACTTGAAATAATGATTTTTAAATCTGGAAGAACAAAACTTGCATGGCCAATAACTTCCATCAGCAAAACAAATCATGGCTACGAGTTCAGTTACTCAAAGAACAATGTCAAAGCATTTAGCTAAAAGATACTGGTCCTCATAAGGCCAAGCTATAGCTGGTTATAGTTAGAGAGAACTAAGCAATTTAGAACAACAAAATAAAAAAACTCAACTTACATATGGAACCCAATGCGAGGTCCTCCGCCGCAGATGAAGCACCTGGAATTCAGTGATTTGCCCGAGTTTGCCCGACCTGAGCAAGTGCATCTCCGTAAGGATTCTCGCCCTGTACCTCGAAGATAACTTGATCGCCTTGAATTTTCCGCGTCCGTCCGTCCTCACACTTACAGTGAACTCTTGCGCGCCGCCGTCGCCATCGTCGCCCCTGCCCAGTACAGGAGCAGCCCCCTCAAAGTCGTTGGACACGTCAAACGAATTCGTTACCGCAAGCGTCGAAGGGTCTAGCGTAATGATCGCAGACTCCGAGATGCAAAGAATACGCTTATACCGACCACGCCACGAGTGTTTGACAACCATGTAGCGAGACAGGTATTCTGGCTCCTCGGGAACTGCAGGGCCGGCAGCAGCGGAAGCAGAACGGTTAGAGGAATTTGGAGCCACAGAATTCGTCGGCTCCACAGTCGATGTAGAGGCATGATTCTGGTCGGCGTCGGACGTTGCGTGGCGACTGACGAAATCCATGGGAGGCAGCTGGCCTAGGTATCCGGTTCGGCGAGCATTAGGATTACGAATGAAGGGGAAGAACCATAAACCCAGGTTCGCCGCAAACGGGCCCTGACGAGACTGATCTGCCCCCAGCGCTCCCAATCTCTTCAAAACTGCTCGATGGAGCTAGGGTTTCAATTAAATTTACTTTTCTTATGGGGATCGGAGTTTGCTAAACTATTGATATCAAACTGAAAATCAAAATCGACAAAGCTCGAAATTGTGGTTTTGATGAACGCCGCAGGTGACCAGCGAGGTTGGGAACCGTGGCAGCGGCTGTTCCGGGAGATGGACGGTGGCTCATGAACCGGAGACCTCACGTGGGATGGAATTTCAGCGAGTACTGCCAGCAAACCGATTGTTTGCGCAGTTTGACGTTTAGAAATAATATCATCCTTGAGAGGGTGTTTCGTGGTGCTCTATTAAATTTATTAGTTGAATTTTAATAAATATAAAAATGCACAATTTTTTTAAGATTTATAAAATTTCAAATTTAAGATCTGAATTTTATATTCGATTCTTGCTAAATTCGGATTTAATTATTTAATAAATTTGAATTTTTTTAATTTTTATTAATGCTAAATTCTTCTTGTTTGATATATCAATAAAGAATAGAAGGGGATTTTATATTACATATTTAACACCAAAAAACAATATGACAATGCCACCCAACAACTCAAAATGCATGCAAATACAACGCCGTACCTTATTCTGTCAATGTCGTCATCTCCTTCACGTGTTCACTTCCTTCCTCCTGTAACCTTAATAGATTTTTCTCTTCTTTGAATAGTGTAGGATCAGGCATCTTCCCTTCATTTAATGCTCTAGCACTTGCCTAATCCTTTGGCATGCTCATACATATGTCATTTTCCGGTTGATACCATTTGGCCAACCCAAGTCACGTCATCCTCTCACACCTCACGTTCCTCGTAGTTTTCCCTCCTTTCCTACATGCCATTAGACTCTTCCTTGCTTTACACGTCACTAGACATTTTCTCTCCTATGATTGTAGGTATGCTTCTCATAATCCCTAACTTCAACATTTTATAAGCAATTTTGTCGTTCATTTTGAGGGAATTAAATCCTACATACTTTTTGGTAGATAGAAAGGTGGTTGTATTTCTGTAGTCCACCTTCTTGTAGTTTTACATTTGTATATTATGGTTGAAGTCGATAGTTACTTGTTGGCGGATTTGGTGGAAATGCAGCACATACCTCTCTTATTTGTTTGGAAATTGTATTTTTTTTTTCTTTTGATGTGATTTACATGGTGGAAATGAACAACTTTGATATAGGTTATTGGAGTTGCTTGGATTTGAAAGTTTTGTTGGAGTACAATGCTCTCTAAGGTTACATTAATAGTTTTTGTTTAAAGACATGTGATTGAAACTTTCAGAATTTTAGTTAGGAAAGCTTTACTTTCTCTGTTTGATTTTAGTTGATTTGTATATGTCTTGTGCATTCTATTTTTTCAATTGCATGTTATATTTATTGTTTTACTGTTCTTACTACACATATGATATTTCACTTAGTTGGTGGTCACTTGTTGGCAGAGAAGTGATGCAACACTTGGTTTAATGCTCTTAAACAATTTTTTTTTTGCTGCTCTTAATACACATGCAACTAAACTTGGTTGGTCGGTCAATTGTAGGCACAGATATCCTGCAACATTTACTTTAATATTCTTAATTTTTTTTTTTGTTTCCTTAAAAACATGTTATACTAAATTTGGTTAGCAGCTATGTTGTTGGCACTGACTTGACGCGTGGCTCATTGTTCTTCTTTTTTTTCTTTTTAAGTCTCTGGAATGATGGAATATAAAGCAAGAGGTATTTAGTTTTCATTGTGTGTTTGTAATTCGGTTTTGGTTGAAGTTGCTAGATGTTTGGGATTCAGTTTTGTTGGAAAGGCAAAAAACTAGCATGTAGTTTCCCATTACTATGTGATTTTCATGATTTATTCTTAAAATTTGATGCTACACTTTGCACTTAGTTAGTGGTTATGTTCTTGGCATTGATTTGATACGAAATTTGGCTTACCACTCTTACTTCTTGTTTCTTTTCAAGTCTTTGGAATGATGAAGTATAATGTTATGGTGATTTTGGTTGATAGAGAGGTGGATATATTTATGCATGCCACCGTCTTGACAGTCTTGAAAAATGTATATATTGGTTGAAGCAACTAGTTGTTTGCGAAAATGATAGGGAGCAACTGGCATGTATTTTCCATTGTGATGAGATTTTAATGTGGTAGTTATACTTATTAACTAGGGCTGTCAATTTGGCTCGTTGTTCGTGAACAGCTCGTGTTCGGCTCGTTAAGCAGCTCGTGTTCNTGTGTCAACGGATAATAACAAACCAACTGAAGATCTTGCAGCTTTAGTCTGCACAAGAATGAAGCTAATCATATTTTAAAAACCAAACCAAATATGCCAGTTGGACAGATTGTACCGCAAATCAGTCATATGGCTAGTCGCAACCAACAGTTAGAACTGGATTACCGAAGAAAATTATAAAAAAAAAGAAATAGAAAAACCAATGCTTCGTAAGATCATTTAACCAATACGGATTTTATTAAAACGAGAGCTTGTTTAAACTTTAAATGATTCAAAAATCTTTCAAAAAAATTTAAAAAATCTCTCATCATGAGGTGTTCATTAATCCATAAATAGATTAAACCCCTAGGCTCAATTGTTGTTTGACAAAAAAAGAAAAGGTTAATACTATGATATATTGTAGTAATTGATGATTTTTAAGCTTTTTAAGTTAACCAAAACGTTGTGGTATACAAGTTGATTGATCAAAAATTAAAACAGAGAAAATCCCCTGGAAATAAGTTCACAGCATAAATTTATTTAGCTTTTTTCATGGAAATGATTTATATGTCCTGAAATTTTTTCAAGATCTTAATTGCATCTTTATTAGAAATTTTATTTCTTGCAAATAATTATGCCATGGTTGAGCCTTTTAACATTGAAATTTTTCATTCTTCCAGCTCAATCTCCAGTCTAGTTTTACAAAACTTGCTCTTAAGTGTACATATGAAGCAAGCAAAACTTCTATAGTAATAATAAGTTCTAAATCAACATTAGCTTTTAAAAAGGGGAAAGCAAACATACAATATATGAAATAATTGTGGAGCTGGTGCTACCAGAGGCAGCGGCAAAAGCTTTACTCTTTCTTCCATATAAGGGGCAAAGTAAAAACCCTTCAGGTTCAGTACTTCTCTTTCCATATTTATCAGTCAAAACTACAATAGCAGGTGTATCCATGTCTCTGAAGTCCAAGCACCACCGTATAACTCCAGACTGTGTTTCTACTAGTTCAACTCCCACAGCTGTAACTTTCAGTTTCTAAGAGGAATAAATATGTCATGAAACTTTTTAATAAAAAAGAAAAAAAACGCAACAGGTAAACTGATAAGCACTAAAGGAAAACACAAATCGCGGAAACACTGCAGGCTTCAACCTTATGTGGTACTGTGATAGACTGAGGAAAAACTCAAAATTTGAACTGATCTAATTTGCATAAAGGCATGAAAATATTTTGCAGAATTTAAAATACAAAAAGTGAATGCCAGATATGAAGCAGATCAAGCTGAGTAGCACCTATAAAATCATAAGGACAGCTGGCTTGAGCATAGGGTGGAGTCATATGAATGGATTCATATTGATGAAGAAAGATGGCTGGCTTGAGCATAGGGTGGGATACCATGCCATAAAACCAACTGCATATGTAAACATGAATTAACAGTTTTCCACTCAAGTTTAGTTTACCAGCAAAATGTCCTGCCTTCATATATCCACTGGAATTGAATTGACAGAGCTTCCTAAACAAATTAGGTGGTGATATATGTAGGCATTCTTAGACTGAAAAAAAAAACAAAAAATAATGCAAGTCCAACGGTTGAAACTGAACTTCTAGAGTTTGGTATTCAGATAAAATGGTGACTAATGTAGGTACTCTCACACTTGAAATAATGATTTTTAAATCTGGTAGAACAAAACTTGCATGGCCAATAACTTCCATCAGCAAAACAAATCATGGCTACAAGTTCAGTTACTCAAAGAACAATGTCAAAGCATTTAGCTAAAAGATACTGGTCCTCATAAGGCCAAGCTATAGCTGGTTATAGTTACAGATAACTAAGCAATTTAGAACAACAAAATAAAAAAACTCAACTTACATATGGAACCCAATGCGAGGTCCTCCGCCGCAGATGAAGCACCTGGAATTCAGTGATTTGCCCGAGTTTGCCCGACCTGAGCAAGTGCATCTCCGTAAGGATTCTCGCCCTGTACCTCGAAGATAACTTGATCGCCTTGAATTTTCCGCGTCCGTCCGTCCTCACACTTACAGTGAACTCTTGCGCGCCGCCGTCGCCATCGTCGCCCCTGCCCAGTACAGGAGCAGCCCCCTCAAAGTCGTTGGACACGTCAAACGAATTCGTTACCGCAAGCGTCGAAGGGTCTAGCGTAATGATCGCAGACTCCGAGATGCAAAGAATACGCTTATACCGACCACGCCACGAGTGTTTGACAACCATGTAGCGAGACAGGTATTCCGGCTCCTCAGGAACTGCAGGGCCGGCAGCAGCAGAAGCAGAACGGTTGGAGGAATTTGGAACCACAGAATTCGTCGGCTCCACAGTCGATGTAGAGGCATGATTCTGGTCTGCGTCGGACGTTGCGTGGCGACTGACGAAATCCATGGGAGGCAGCTGGCCTAGGTATCCGGTTCGGCGAGCATTAGGGTTACGAATGAAGGGGAAGAACCATAAACCCAGGTTCGCCGCAAACGGGCCCTGACGAGACTGATCTGCCCCCAGCGCTCCCAATCTCTTCAAAACTGCTCGATGGAGCTAGGGTTTCAATTAAATTTACTTTTCTTATGGGGATCGGAGTTTGCTAAACTATTGATATAAGACTGCAAATCAAAATCGAGAAAGCTCAAAATTGTGGTTTTGATTGACGCCGCAGGTGACTAGCGAGGTTGGGAACCGTGGCAGCGGCGTTCCGGAAGATGGACGGTGGCTCATGAACCGGAGACCTCACGTGGGATGGAATTTCAGCGAGTTCTGCCAGCAAACCGATTGTTTCGGTAGTTTGAGGTTTAAAAATAATATCATCCTTGAGAGGGTGTTTCGTGGAGCTCTATTAAATTTATTAGTTGAATTTTAATAAATATAAAAATGCCCATTTTTTTTAAGATTTATAAAATTACAAATTTAAGATCTGAATTTTATCTCCCATTCTTGCTAAATTTGGATTTAATTATTTAATAAATCTGAATTTTTTAAATTTTGTTAACGCTAAATTCTTCTTGTTTGATATATCAATAAAGGATAGAAGATGATTTTATATTACATATTTAACACCAAAAAACAATACGACCATGCCACCCAACAACTCAAAATGCATGCAGATACCATGTTGTACCTTATTTTGTCAATGTCATCATCTCTTTCACGTGTTCACTTGCTTCCTCCAATAACCTTAATAGATTTTTCTCTTCTTTGAATAGTGTAGGATCAGACATCTTCCCTTCATTTGATGCTCTCGCACTTGCCTAATCCCTTGGCGTGCTCATACATATGTCATTTTCTGTTGATACCATTCAGCCAACACAAGTCATGTCATCCTCTCACACCTCACGTTCCTCGTAGCCCTAGCATATATTTCCTTTCCCTCCTTTCCTACAAGCCATTAGACTCTTCCTTGCTTTACACGTCACTAGACATTTTCTCTCCTATGATTGTAGGTATGCTTCTCATAATCCGTAACTTCAACATTTTATAAGCAATTTTGTCTTTCATTTTGAGTCTGTAGTGTGAGGGAATTAAATCCTACACTTTTTGGTAGATATAAAGGTGGTTGTATTTATGTAGTCCACCTTCCTGTAGTTTTAGATTTGTATATTCTGGTCTTGTTGGCGAATTTGGTGGAAATGCAACACATACCTCCTTACTTGTTTGGAAATTATATATTTTTTTCTTTTGATATGATTTACATAGTGGAAATGAACAACTTTGGCATAGGTTATTGGAGTTGCTTGGATTTGAAAGTTTTGGTTGGAGTACAATGCTCTCTAAGGTTACATCAATAATTTTTGTTTAAAGACATGTGATTGAAACTTTCAGAATTTTATTTAGGAAAGCTTTACTTTCTCTGTTTGATTTTAGTTGATTTGTATATATCTTGTGCATTCGATTTTTCAATTGTCTGTTATATTTTTTGTTTTATTGCTCTTACTACACATATGATATTTCACTTAGTTGGTGAGTCACTTGTTGGCAGAGATGTGATGCAACACTTGGTTTAATGCTCTTAAACAATTTTTGTTTTGCTGCTCTTAATACACATATGTAACTAAACTTGGTTGGTCGGTCAGTTGTAGGCACAGATATGCTGCAACATTTACTTTAATATTCTTAAATTCTTTTTATTTCATTTCCTTTAAAAACATGTTATACTAATTTTGGTTAGCGGCTATGTTGTTGGCACTGACTTGACACGACGCGTGGCTCACTGTCCTTTTTTTTTTCTTTTCAAGTCTCTGGAATGAGGGACTATAAAGCAAGTGGTATTTAGTTTTCATTGTGTGTTTGTGATTCGGTTTTGGTTGAAGTTGCTAGATGTTTGGGATTCAGTTTTGCTGGAAAGGCAAAAACTAGCATGTAGTTTCCCATTATTATGTGATTTTCATGATTTATTCTTAAAATTTGATGCTGCACTTTGCACTTAGTTAGTGGCCATGTTCTTGGCATTGATTTGATACGAAATTTGTCTTACTGCTCTTACTTCTTGTTTCTTTTCAAGTCTTTGGAATGATGGATTATAATGTTATGGAGATTTTGGTTGCTAGAGAGGTAGATATATTTATGTATGCCACCGTCTTGACAGTCTATAAAAATGTATATATTGGTTGAAGCAACTAGTTGTTTGCAAAAATGATAGGGAGCAACTGGCATGTATTTTCCATTCTGATGAGATTTTAATGTGGCAGTTTTACTTATTAACCCATTTTTTATGCCCTGGGTGGTACTGTCGTAATATAAAAACTCTAGTTGTTAAATACATGAATGATGATAATTGTTGAGGTATATATGTAAATCCCATTTAAGCTTTATGTTGGAGCTATGATGAGGAATTCTTATCATAAGCATGAGTCAACCAATTGTATATTGCTATTACAATTATTTGGTATCATGAAGCATTATATAACCTTGATACTACGTTTGATATTCATCATGACCATATTTGTGATATTTTTTTTGGATAAATTTGATGGATTTAGCTGGACCCATTTTGTCAAGGATAGACCTTCAGTACAATTTTCTTAATTGTATAATATGCACTTTTTTGTTTAATGATAAGTCCAATTTGTAACATTTCTTTTTCTTATATTGTGTTCTATAATTATGTTAAAGACATTATCTTCATTTTTTTTAATCTTCACCTTTGTTTTTTTATTGGTTAGTAGTTGTGGTACCCTATAAAAACATCAGTTCAAGTCATAGGTCATCGATAATATCTATTCAGGATTCCCTGATGATCTGTAGGTGTAACCTATAATGTTTTTTATACTCTTTCAAAAAAGGTGACAATTATGGAAGAAAGTTTTACAGAAGCCCTAGGAATTGTGCTACTGATAACTATAAATTTTTTCTATAGATGGACGTGCTTTTGGTTCTTTTTAACACAGATACGTCAATTTATCTAATTATTGTCTTATAATTCACTTTTCCAAATAGCCCTCTTTCTTAAATAGTCGAAATGATATAGAGAAGAGAAGAGATTGGAGAATATGGAAATAAGATGAAAAACTTGACAAACAAATTTAAGTAAAAGGAAATATGGAGAGCTTGTGTGAGATTGTCTTCGTGCGATGAGCCAAGAGTGTATGTACAGACAAGATCGGATCAAGACTCCTTGAAACCATATCCACGAAGAAGTCCCCAACACAAGCAACCCATATACTAAAGAACCAAAATTATATATTTTGTTCTGGCAAGAGCAACTCCCAAATAAACTCGTAACTTTGGTTAATTACATCTTGGGGATAACTAAAAATACTCTCGATAATAGAAGTCTTGCTTATATTATGTGGTAACTAGTAAAAGGGGGAGCCAAAAGGATGGTTATCTCAAATAGGAGCATCTCAATGCTTTCAAAACTCATGTTAAGACACAAAGGCAGAGAGTAAGGGCTCGTTTTGGGCAGCTTATAAGTGCGGGCGCCGTTTTGAAAACGCCGCCATACCGTTTGGTTCGCACTTTTTGATAGATTGTTTAAAACTGCGTTTTTGATTTTCTAAAACACGCGGACCGCGGGCTGACCCCCGCGGTCCGCGTTTCGCAATTTTTTTTACCTCATTAACCCCTGTTCGAAGCCGTATCTTCCTCTTCCGCGACCTTGGCCTCTCCCGTTAGCATTTTTCCTTTTTCCTTCCTCTTCTACGACCTCTCTCCC
>JXCR01116037.1:2850-29780 GCA_002079205.1 Phalaenopsis hybrid cultivar
ATATATATATATATATAATTATAATTATAATTATAATTTAAAATTTTAATTTGACATCAATTATCATGATTTCTAACTTCTTAAAAATAAAATATCCATTTTAATGCATAAATTTATGACTTCAAAATGTCATAAATATAAATACTAAACTTTAGATATAAGATATGTAAAAATATAAATATTGTGTGTCATGCATGTAACTTAAAAAAAAAATCATTTACATGCATTTTTGCTTTGGTATTAGAAGAAATGCAACAGACCAACAAACGTGTGTGCGTGCGTGTGTGTGTGTGTGTGTGTGTTTATATAGATGTATGTATATATACATGTATTTATGTATCTATATATGTATGTACTTTTTTTTTGTTTTATAAAAGGGTGGTATTTGAGAATACCACTCTGTATATGTGCCATCCGTCCCCGTAGAGATCGAACCCGGGTCAAAGGGTTCTCACGATTGACAACGCAGTTGCCTACAAATTTGCCACCCAAAAGCATGTATACTGATTAACTATATATATATATATATATATATATATATATATATATATATAGAAAGAAATAGAATCTATTTACATTTGTTTCACCCGTTTATAGTTATTTTTTATCCAACCCTAGACTCTGGGTAATAGGAGTCAAGAATAAAGCAAAGGCTTAGCGGTCAAAGTTCAAGATCGTCACTCATCGTCGAGACTGGGGGAACTCTGTCCGGGCCATTACCAAAGAGGTGGTCAGGACAAAGATCTTAATGCATTTACTCTGACATAATCGAGGGGAGCAAACACTTCATATTTCAATCCATTTAGTGAGACGTCGTTAATAGGGTATTGTGGCCTTGAACTTTTGGTGATATGACCAAGAGCCTATGAGGGAAGTCGAACGCGAGGGAAACAAAAATGGCCGAGATTCTTATGATATATTTAAATAGAACGATCGACGACAAAGCGAAGAATAGAACTATAAAATTCACACCATAAAATAACACAGCGGAACACACAGATTTATGTGTTTTCTTCGCCCTAAATTTTACAACAATTGTTATCAGAGCAAGGTTCTAGGGCAGGAAAAAAAAATTTGGCAGTGCAAGAAGTGAGAAGAACGATTCGACGGTTTGCGACAGTTTGAGGGAGGCCAGACGAAGTGTTTCGATAGTTCTACGATAGAGGCGTTCGGCGTTCGGCGTTCACGGCCTTGCCGAGCGTTCTGCGAGCAGTTCACGCGACAGAGCAGCTCGTGAATTGTTGCTTCCCGCGGCCAGCGAAGTTTGCGAAGGAAGAGGCTTTCGGTAGTTTCGCAGAGGGGTTCGTGCGGCAGGGAATTCGCAGGTTTGCGACGTTCACGTGCCATCAGGATCTACAAGTGGGCCATCAGAATCTGCGAGCGGGACATCTTTGCACGAGTTCGACGAAGCATTCACGAATCGCGGTTCTTCAGGCGATCAGGCGCAGAAAGGTCGAAAGCGAAGGGCTCCAATGGATTGCGGATGTTGGGTGACAATTTGGGCTCGTGTGAACGAAGAGTTGTGAAGCAGTTCGAATAAAGTCGCAAGTCTGCGGTAGAGGCGGCGCCGCTGGTTGGCGTGATAGGCAAAGGCAGCTTTCGCGCTTCTGGTTCGCAGAAGAAATTGTGACAGGTTGAGTTCGAGAAATTTCGGTAGTTTAGGGTTCGGAGCAGCAACAGAGATGAGCGAATCACGGCATTCGTGAATTCAGTTTGGCTCAGGCGAGCTGCAGAAGGAATTCCAATTTGAGGCTTCAGGATAAGAGGCAGTCGAGAGTTCGCCAGTTTCACAGAGGAGAGGAGTTCAGCGAAATTCGCAAATTTGTCGCAGGAGGAGTTGCGACAGGTGGAGTTTGTGAATTTCACCGATTGTTCGCAGGTTTGTCGCAGGAAAAATTGTGATAGGTGGAGTTCAGCTGGTGTTCGCAATATTTTAGCCAAATTTTTGTGCGAACAGGAATGGTGCTTCATGTGAAAAATTTGATTCACGAATCATAGGAAACTGCGGGAAAATTGCTACAATTGACAGAGAAAATTTCAGGTTTATTTGAATTTATTTGTGGTGTGCTTTGTTTTAATACAAGACAGGAAAAGTTCACTGCATAATTAATTTCAAGCGGCAATGTCTAGTGCAAAATTCAAGATAATGAAGTTTGATAAAACAAGAAACTTCGGATTGTGGCAAACAAGAGCGAAATATTTGTTGGCACAACAATGAATTTTGAAGGCATTGTGAGCTATGAAACTTGATGTTAATATTTATAAACTATTGGGGAGTACAGTTGTAGGTGGAGTTCACTCTGTCGGATTATATGATGGAAATGCAAAAGGAAAGTTGACCAAGTCAGGTATTTTCAACAAGTTCTTGCATTACTTGAACTTATTGAATGTTTGCAGTTGTTAGTTGGCATGGTTGTCCAACTCACTTCGGTGTAAGAAACTCCATGATGTATTTCTTCTAAGGGGCTGGATATTTGCAAGGTAGAGATTTTCTCCTAAGAGGCTGGATATTCGCCAAGGTGGAAAATTGTTAGGTATGGCTCATATACCAGGAAATTTAGAATATCTTGAAATGGAGAGGTGTGCCTCCTGGAATGAAAATGAGTGCCTCTTAGTGTGAAGAGGGGTGTCTCTTGGATTAGTGGGTTGGGAGGGAGTGTTTGTAAATTTATCTGTGGGTTTTTTTTTATAAATAGATGTGTAACCCTATTGGTATGTAACTCCTCTGAAATATTGAATTTGCCGCTCTACTCCCGAGGATGTAGGCATCTTTGCAGAACCACGTAAATCTGTGTGTTCTGCTGTGTTGTTTTTTTGTGTGAATTTTATCATTCTATTTTTCGCTTCGTCGTCGATCTTTCTATTTACTTCCTGCACCGCCAAAATTTTTCTTTCCTGCCCTAGAACCTCGCTCTGATACCAATTCTTCTTGCCCAATTCTTCCAAGAAGCTCTGTATCTATATCATCTCCTTTGCAGCCTCTGACACTGCTATATACTCAGCTTCTGTAGTAGACAATGAAACTGTCTTCTACATATTAGAGCCCCATTATACTACAGTGCCATCATAGGCAGCACCATTCTGATGGTTGTAAGCTTCACCACAGGAGAGAAAATCTTGGAATAATCAATATCTTGTTTCTGCTGAAAACCCTTTACAACAGAGACGGCAGTGGCAAAGGCCGACGAGAAGAGACCCCGAGCAAAGAAGTCACTGAAGAGGGAGGAATTCGTTGTTCGGCTGAGGCAGCCTTCGGGAAAGTCCGACGTTGATAATAAAGATTCATTTTATTTCCTCTTATTGAAGCGGGTGTAGGGATTCTGAGTTCCAGGAGACTATCCAAAACGTTGGAATCAAGGGAGTCAAACTTTAGAGAAGAGGTCCCCGAACCAACCGCTCACAAAAAAGAGGGTGTACGTCTCTCTTATATCGACCAATGGGAGAGGGTTGTCGTGCAGTGCGTCTCCCCTGCAAGTCATTTCCATCTTTGAAGACGACAAAGGCTCAAAGGCCGAACTCCGGGGGAGGATCGATCGACAAAGGCTCGCATATGAGGAATCAACGCCACTCCACCACCATCTCAAGGTAAAAGCTTGTCCTCAGAGTGGATTTCCTAAATGGTTGGCGAAAGTAATGTGTTCGGGAACTTCGGTGGAAGACATTTGATGGTGGACACCCATAGAGATTTGTTCAACGGCCAGGGACCTCGCTAGCTACCTGTCGGAAGTGATGTGTTTGACGGTCTGAACTCAGACCTAGCGGGCTTAAATTACACAGACCTATGCAAGACCTCTGATCGATATAATGCCCTGGCCCTTTTTTTCTCTCACTATCAGGTGAAAGCCATGATCCATGAGGAGAAGAAGAGGAAGGCTGACAACAAGATGATGGCAGGGGTGTCGGAAGGAAAGAGAAAGGCCAATTTCAAGCTAGTACATCTACAAAAAAAAAGAAAAAAAAAAGATTCAACCCAAGCATGGAAGGCAAGAGTTAATGAATACGAGTAGACCATTGCCTCCTTGTCTGTTAAAAATAATGATTTGGAGGAGAGAATATCCGGGATGATCTTGAGGGAAGAGCTTGTGGTAACATTTTAGGAGCAAATCCAAGTTGGTCTAGTCACCGCCGCCGAGCGCTTCATGAAGGATATCTTGGTTGATCCCAAGTGCGTTAACATGGATCAATTTGCATCCCTCTTCATTGATTCTGGCAATGAAGATGATGAGGTGGATACACCTAGGAAAGATGAAGCTGGTGGTAGTGGTAGTGGCAGACCCGTAGCCACTAAGGTCTTTGCATGTCTTATGTTTAATATTTTTACTTTTGATTTTTGAAGAATATTGGCACCGCCCGACCATGCTAGGCGGACGAGCACTCATGTAATCATAAACACACACACACACACACACACACACACACACACACACACACACACACACAACTACTCTTGTGTCTTATTCTTCTTCATCTTATTTATTCCTTTTGAATTCATGGGTTATGCTTCTTTTGTCGAAGAATCTTATATGTGAATGGATGATTTGGGTTGGCTGTGAACTTAGCTCCGTGGCCGGTTTCACTCTCGCCCGGATAGTTTTATTGTTCGGTTGTGGTTTGCATTAGGCTAGGTCGAGCTATCTTGGTGCCACAACCGATTGCCTTCAAGTTGTGAATAAGTTTGATCAATTTTGGCTTGATGGCAGGTCTATCTTCAATTTGTGCTTAGTTGGGTGATCTTAGTGCCACAGTTAGTAGTCTTCAATTTTTGGGCGAGACCGTGCAATTTTGGCCTCATGGCCTATCGGCCTTTGATTTTTGCTAATTCGGCGATCTTGGTGCCTTGATTGACAGTCTTCAACTTATGGTTAAGGTCGAGTTATCATGGTGCTACAGCCTACAGGTCTTCAATTTTTGCTTAGTTGGGGCGATCTTAGTGCCACAGCTGGCAGTCTTCAACTTGAGGGTGAGATTGGGCGATCTTGGCACTGTGGCCTACCAGTCTTTAATTTTTGCTCAGTCAGGGGATCTTAACATTACAGCCTGTTGATCTTCAATTTTTGCTTAGTCAAACGATCTTGGCTCTACGTTTTGCAGTCTTTAACTTATGGATGAGGTTGGGTGATCTTGGCGTTGCGGCCTGCCCGTCTTCAATTTTAACTTAACCGAACGATCTTGGCACCAAAACTGGAAATCTCCAACTTATGGGCGAGGATAGGCGATCTTGGCTCTGCAGCACATCGTTCTTCTTTCTCTCGGGCTCTTGGTGGATGTGTTGTTGTTCCTCTGGCTTTTTGCAGTTCCCCGAGCACTTTTCTGACCTGAAAGTTTTGGCTCTTTGGTTAGTGAGGAGTTCATTAATTTTATACGTGTTTTTGGCAGAATATTGGAGAAAATCTCAAATTACAAAACAAAGCGATGAAATATTTCTCATTCAAGATTGCTTGTATAGAATGCATAATGAAATTTATGGAAAACATTTCTTGAGATCGTCTATGATCCAAGTCCGAGGGACCTCATTCCTTGCATGGGTCTTTAGCTTGTATCGTCTAAGTCCTGCATGGCGATCGATGATGTAGAGTCTGCTCCACATTTGATATAGCTTTCCTACTGCCTGCCCTCATCTTGTCGGATCAATCTTCTTTAGCACCAGGTCTCAGGTCTCCGAGAGAGAGAACTTTTTCTAGGATGTGTCGGTTGTGATAGCGAGGGGCTCTCCTCTGATCTCTTCATGTTGCAGGGTTGATTGTGCTACGGCCTCTTCTATAAGGTCTAGCACAAGCATCGTTCCCTTATTATTCGATTCCAACCATTCCAGAAGATTTTCTTTGTTGAACGCCATATCCACGAGGACTTTTTAGCTATTATGTTTGAGTTGTACTGACAGTTTAGCCTGCATGAGCATAAATGGAATTTGAATGGTTTTGGTTGACAGGGTTTTGCGACCGTCCCATAAAATGGACGAGAGGGCCTCCCCTAGTTGCCTTTTCCACCACCTACCTTTTTTCTCAACATGTTGAGGGTGATTTTATTAGATGCATCGACCTAGCCATTGGTTCGTGATGATGACACGAGGCAAACTTGAAATTTATTCCTTGGTCTTGGCAAAAATTTTGAACCTTCTTGTCCATGAACTATCCCGTTAACCGTGATGATTATCAATATTAAACCATAATGACAGATCAAGTCGATCCAAATAAAGTTCTAGATGACATCCAAGTGATCGAGGAGAGCACTTTGACCTCAATCCAATTTAAAAATAAAAGGGAATCCATTATCATGATCTTATGATAATTATTCTTTAAGTGTTGCCTAAGGCACTCAACTTTGTAGATACATTGTCTTAAAAATAATAATCAATCATGCAATAGAATTCTTGTGATAATTATATGAACCTATGATCAAACTATATTACATAGTTAATGGTAATAAATTGATAGATTAGTATAAATTTTAAAGCAAAAAAAATGGATGGCCAAGATGCTGCTTGGTTAAATCTCAAAGCATGTAGCCATACCATGTCAAGACATGTTCTTTATTCAGTTTACATTTCCTATCAAATCCCTTCCCTTTAACTTTTGAATTCCAACCCTTAGAATTCAATAATGTAATTACCTTATTAGGACACCCATAGTAATTCAATAACAACTCTTATTCACATTGAGCACTGGCAAAAGTACCATATTAATCCCTTCTAATTTAAATTGCCATTGCATGCAAATGCCTTATTGGTATTCAAATGAAAATGCATGATACACGGCCTATTAAGGATGAGTCTTGTATTTGGCCCGCGTTCCGCATTGTAAAAAACAACTGCATTTTCAGATAAGCTGTCAAACGTAGTTTCCAAATGGTAAGTCGGTGTTTTCAAAACGCTGCCGCAGCGGATAAACTACCACAAAAGAAATCTAAGTCTCCTTTCCATTGTCTTGATATAATATTTCTGTTTGAATCCAAGAGACGTATAATTTAATGGGCCACTAAATTATTACAAACAAATAAAAAAAGGAACATAAAGAATACAAAACTCCCATACATGAATGAAAATGGACTAGCAAAATTGTTCTAGTGATAAAAGCACATGACTAGAAAGCCTGCTGCTCGCATGAAAACTCAATCTGGAAGATCTCTGCTTCATGTCAAAAAACAAGAGAATTTACATAAACAGCACCCAATTCTTATTCATTTACGTATCTTACACCAAAATTTTCATTTTTACAAACACAGCACTCAATCTATACTATTCAACAGTGTGGATCAGTAAAATCCACATTTTCATGCATAAGTAAATTGCTGCGTTTGTAAAAATCAAAGTTTTGGTGTGAGATAGGTACAAGCAAAAAAATTGGGTGAAGATATCTTCCGTCTGCGCAATCTGTAGCTCTCGACTGAAATTTCAGGCTGATTCCATGAAGTAATTAATGGAAATGTGTATTTCAGAGCTGATTGGCAAATTTGCTTCGAATCTTCCTTTCATGATTCTGGAAACTATATTATGGATAAGAAAATTGCTAATTCTGCAAAAAACCCAACAAAATTTCCCAGCTTCCTTTTGTTTTAATGACTATCTTTATATTATAAATTGAATCAAAGTACCTGTATGTGAGGAAAAACCACAGAATTTGAATTTTGTGGGAAGGGATTCAAAATCAAGCTTTGCAAACTTTGAACAAAGCGTTGCTGTTTAGGGACAGCTGCACAAGATGATTCCTGGAAAAGAAACAAAGCTGTTAGCTTTTGTGCAAATTGACAAAGTGAAAATCCAACACAATTTACAATGCAAGCAGATTGCATGACATGCTCTTTCATAGATGTTAAATGCAAATTGATGTGTTGACTCTCGGTCCTCGAAAAGAAAAAAGAAACCTGAAAAGCACTGCAGAAGTAAATAGAATGGTAAACGTATCATAAACCCATAGAGGTGCATGAAATTGTACTGCTTATAAGTTTAAACGAGCATCCTTGTGGAGTTTGGACAACCAAAATATGTCTTCCCCGATTTTTCTTAAATCAAAGCATATATGCATGGGCATATGACAATTCAAGCATTAGTCAACCATAATAATAAGTAACATAAAAAATTTCAACAAAATTAACGAAATGGCAACCAAGTGCTAAGCCCAACGAGTTTGCACCTGAATGCAGTCCCAAACTCTAGTGACCACTCACACTCGAACCACTGGATCACAAGTGCTAATGTGAGCTTGCACTGATCAATACCAGCACTTCGCATAACGACCCCCACCAAAAACAAGCTACTGTCGACACCAACTATAGTTGAGAGCCAAGAAGAAATAGCTGGACCTAAATCAGGTCATTTTAAGTTACAATTCATTGAATCATTGATTACATAGATTTAGTGTCTATGATTACAGGATATAAAAGCCTTGAAATGTACTTGCAAAGAACAAAACGTCTCATCCTTATCGTACTATGCTCAAATATCCCATCAACAATCAGGCTGTCAAAAAAGCTCGTTGTTCGCGAACAGTTCGTGTTCGGCTCGCGATGGAGTTTGTGTTTGATTCGTTCAATAAGTAAACGAGACAAACACGGACAATTTTTTTCGTTTGTTTTGTTAAACGAACCAAACACAAACAGTTTATATAAAAAAATTTAAAAAAAAAATTAAAATAGTTATATATAAAAAATTTAGGATATTTTAAAAATAATTATTTATTATAAAAATTTATCATATTTTAAATAATTAAATCCTATAAATTATAATATATAATAAATTATTAATAACAATAATTATATATTAGTATTAGTTATATTAATATAAATATTATAATATTTTAATTAATATAAATATTATAATAATTTAGCAATTAAATATGCAAACAAATCTTAATATTTTTAAACAATTCGAATAAATCAAACAATTCGAATAATTCGAACAATTCGAATGATTTAGATAATTCGAACAATTCAAACATTTCGAACAATTCGAACTTATTTCAAACAAATCGAACCGAACACGAATAACACCTTTAACGAACAATTTTGAACACGAGTCTATTTCAAACAGAATTAATTTCAAACGAACCAAACACGAACACGAGCTATGTTCGTTCGTGTTCGGTTCGTTTACACCCCTAATCAGCAGTTTTATTATTATTTGATGCTCGTGCTGTAGGGCAGAAAAGAAACCGCCAATGGGCTGCCTGGACGCGTCAAGAGCAGAAGTTTTTTAATGCATTACGGCAAGTTGGCAAGGTTATGGCTTATTCCTCTTAGGAGTTACATGAGTTACCATGTTTAATATATGCTAACAGCTAGTTTGTGTAGGCAGAATTTTGAGAAGATTACCTGTCCTGTGCAGAGCAAGAATAAAAACCAGGTATACTTATTTTAGCAATTGGCTTTTACTGAATAAGAGGGATTGGCTCGTCTTTAAAGAAGCATGAGCAGGATATGTCATGGCAGAACTGAAGTACTGAACTAAATAAGTGTTGTTTAATAGCGATTCACTTTTTACATATCTAACTGAAAAATAGGGCCATTTACATACATAACACACAATTCTTGTCTATTTACTAGGGGTGTAAACGAGCCGAACATGAGCGAGCCCAGGCTCTGCTATATTTCGAGCTCAAAAAGTGTGTTCGTGTTTTGCTCGTTTGCTTAGCGAGCCGAACACGAGCCGTTCACGAACAAAGAGTCGTTTTGACAACCCTAATCACACAACCATAAGATGTTAAGAATTGGGGCAAGAATTAAAACATCATTGGAATCTAATTTAATAAATTTTATTTTGTTTACTTAATTAATACTTTTAATTGATTATAAAACTTTGTAGCCTTGTAGTCAATTATTTTTTTTAAAAATACTACACATAATATATATATATATGATTAGTAGTATTTCGAGNTTAGTAGTATTTCAAGCCGAACACGAACAAACAAATATTTGTTTGTGTTGTTCGTGTTCGGCTCGTTAACTTAGCGAACGAACTGAACACGAGTTGTTCGCGAACGAGTCATTTTGACAGCCCTAATATTTACATATCTAACACAAATTCAAATCTTCAACATCACATAAAAATATCATCATCACTATCTATTTAAATGAAATATACCATTAACTTACAGGTCTTAGGTGGTCTTCTGTTTTTCAAGATCATAATCACAAGTTACACACTTACACAAAAGACTGCCTTCACCATAAATTTTTTTTTTCTCTCATCTTCCATAGCATCGTTGTCCCCTTCATTTTTCATTAAATCATACTGCAAACTTTCCATATTCTTAGTATTCTCCATCAACATGATTGCAATGTCACACACTGCCTATATTACACTAACATTGTAAAACCAAAGAATGTTTATCCGAAATAATGTGGTACACATGGGCCCAGCATGGAAATTTTACATACGGAGTCCAGAGACAACTCTATGTCCCGACTCCAGTAAAATTAAGCCAAGTGTATAAAATTTAAAAAACACTTGTATTTCGACTCATAAATTTATAATTTTTTAAAGGAGGGTCCACTAAAATACACTTGGAATTGTGTTATTGGAGTCTGCTTCCGGATTCCCCAACACGAGTCAAAAATGCTATCAATGTCTCTTCTTTCAAATAAATAAATAACATGTATATTGAATACGTTGAATGGATTAAGTGACATGGTAATGATGGGAATTGAGGAATTACAAAGAGACATACTTCTAAGTAAGCTTTAATTTTAAAAAATATAATCAAAATTTCCCTTTAATGATTAATATATACATAATGTCTCATTTTATTAATGTTTAATTTTTGTTTCTTTTGAGGAAGAACAAATATTATTATGCATATAATATCATAATCAATATATACTTTAGTCTTATATTTTCAATAATAGACGAGTTTCGTGCCGATGTTGTCACTGTATCATAACAAGCCACTTTCTTCTAATTTCCATTTTCTCCTTACAGTTGTCATGTCCAATTCGTTGTAATGTGCTTCGAAAAAAAGATTTATCCATTGATGTAAACTTGAATGAATTGATTTATAGACCTTTCTATACGAGAAGATTCATCAATAAAAGATTCTCTTTAGATCTATCTACATCTTCAATAATTTTGTTCTTCGTTTTTTTTTTCCTTTTTCAAAGAAAGGCAAGTTAGGACTTATTTAGCTTCTTAGCTATAGTTTCTCACCATTCGTCAATTAGTGATTTTGTCTTAATATCCTTGATGAAAGTAAGTTAGTATATTATTATTGTCAGTATAAACAATAATTTAATTCTCTTATAATTGTTGAATAATCTATGTTCACAGTTACCTTGTGATATAAAACTTGCTCTGGGTAAAATTTTCATGTCTCGTGCTATCTGAATATGATAATATGTACTACTTTCAAATCACTATGGTTTGAAGTCAAGTTGCACCACCACAACAACAACAACAACAAACTTTTAGCCCACTAAGTGGGGTCAGTTACATGAATCCTTTTTATCAATTCCATCCTGTTGAGTGTCATATTTTCATTTAATTCTAATAAATTAAGATCATTTTTTATACAATATGTCCAAGTATTTCTAGGTCTACCTCTGTCTTTCTTAACATAAGTCGAATCTAAAACATCTATACTCCTAATCTGATCATCAGATGGTCGACGTTTAATGTGACCAAACCATCCAAGACAACTCTCTCTAATTTTGTCCGTCATTGGAGCTACACAATCCCTATCACAGATATATTCATTTTGCATTTTGTCTCTAAGTGAAAAGCCACTCATCCACCTAATCATTCTCATCTCGGCAACACTCAACTTAGTTTTATGCTCTCTTTTAAAGGCCAACATTCAGCGCCATAGAGCGTTGCATCTCACCACCATCATATATATATATATATAATGAATGAAAATTGAATAATGTGTGATTGGACTAGATAATGATTGCTTAGAGAGATGTGAATTTGATTGTCATTAGCTAGAATTTCTTAAATGATTGATGATAATTACCATCTTATTGAACATTAACTCATAGCATGTGTCATATTACATTTTGGTAGTATATTATCATTGAAACCAGATGACTACTTCATTTCATTCACTGCTTGGTATGTATGTATGTTTGTGTATTAATTGCCCCTTTTGTTATTTATATTGCATGCCCCATTATATTGGTTTTTATGCTTTAATAAATATTGGTTATTTATTAGGTTTAATTTGACAAATTCGCTTATTGATATTTTCTTATATCAAGTTCTATCAAGTCATTCGGTGTACCCTCACCTAAAGAGGTGCTTATTAAACAGTAGATTTATTTTTTGTTCTCCAAATTATGTATCAATTATCTTATTTCTTTTGGGTTTGGATTATTTTATTCTTACAGTTGTTCATTTAGTTTTATTTTCATTAGATGTTTTAATCCCTGGAGGACTATGATTGAAACTTTTATCATTTTAATGAAAAAAAATTATCATTTCCTTCCTTTCATTTATTAATCTTATTATCTATATACAAGATTTTCTTTTTTGAGTATAAAACAGCTTTACATACGTCCACCACCCGCTCTGTTGTCAAGATGTATCGCCTTCTTGTCAAGATGTATCACCTTCTGGATCCAAGGCATGACAAGCAACACCAATTAGTGATTGTGAAATTCAAGAGCATTGTTGAAAGTAGTAAAAAGAAGGAATATATGTAAGTTGGGCAACGAGATTCAAAGGAAGAGATGAAAACATGAACTTATAAGGAAAAGGAAAATGTGGAGGGAGAGAAAAGAGGAAAGAACTTTGATTGAGATACTCAACAATGTAAACGCTCTATAGTGGCATTACTTGTGTACTTTTATGGCTTCATTGCATAGTGCCAAAGGAAAAGTAGTTCACATAGGATGATTAATGGAAAGATAAATAGAAGAAATGAAGTGAAAAATTAAAACATGTATGAGATAAGGATAGGATCTACCAATGAACATTGCATCTAATAACTCTATTACACAGGCTTATAGAGATGAAGAATATAATAAAAAAGAGGCAAAGGGAGGGAATAATTGTGGAAAGCTGAGAAGTTCGACTCCTCTCCATGGTGGGTTGGTCGGCTGATTCACAAAATCATAGGAAGATTTGATTAGGGATTTTATTGGAAACAAGTATCTTAATTTATTCCCTTCCTATTCTATTTTTCTTCAAAATCATCTCCTTCCTAAATTTATACTAGATACATTTGATACGTTCATAAATTATGAGGGATTGGTTTCTCAATATATATGTAACCTACATGTGAATAAACAAGTGAAATAGTTTTTCCTATCCAAACCTATTTTCAACATGGTATCAAACCCCTAAAACAAACCTAGCTTCCTCCTGCCACTGGGTCTCCATTCACTCTCGCCACTCGGGTTTAGCAACTCTCATCTTCCACACAACAGAAAATCACCTCGGCCAACCCGCAAGATCTTTGCCTCCTAGTGTTCGCATATTGTTGTCGCCGCTCCTTCCATGCTATTGGCCAACCCGATTCCATCATGGGATTCATCAAAACAATCGTTGCAAAAGTCAACTATAGTTTCACAGACTGCTCTTCCTCACACGAGACTCTCATGCTCAGGTTCGGTTTTACCTCCCAACTGTTTCGACGAGATTGCGCGACATGTGACGTTGAAGCAACGCAACATAAATTGTGCTAGGATTTTTGCATTGTCGTATTTTTTTGTCACTCGCAAGAGAACGCAACCACCTCCTTGCAATAAAAAATCTCCTCTATCAGCGTCGAAAATCCTTTCTACCGGCTTGCAAGCCTACACTTGCCCTTCCCTGCAATCATATTTGTTACTACAAGCCTTTCCATGTTCTCCTTCGCCCTTCGGAACTCTCCCTACAACGAGAATCCTCCTGCTGCAAACCCTCCATTGAAATCCCTTCAGCCGATTTGTAGGCCCTCCTCCAAAGCCATGACACAAGGATTTTCCCAACAAGATCTCATCTATTTAATTTCTACCGCTAGAATCTTCCTATCAGTAGACCCTCCACTAGATTCTACCTGTAAAAACTCTCTTCGTTGGAATTCTCATGTCCTGCAACGGCGGTAGCAAGCAGTAAGCAATAGCAGCTGCAAGTAGCAACAGGAGCAGCATCAACAGTCAATTTTCTTCCTTTCCTGTATCATTCATTCCACTACCCGCAGAAACAGCAGTCAACTCCTTTCCTACAAACAGCAGCCCTAAAGACACATAAGGTTTACAACCAAGTGTGAGACGAAGACGTCAAGTTTTACTCCAGTGGTTAATTCTGAATAAGAGACTGAGAATTATATCCAGAAGGCTCCTAAACTCCTGAAAAAACTCACTAGTTGTAATTCAGAACAGCACACCAACCCTGTGACACACCAAGATAATATATCATTGTCTCATCCTTTCAGTAAGAACTTGGATCATAGATTCAGAAGCCTTTAATCATATGACAGAATACATCAATATTATAATCAACTATCAAAAGACTTATACATCTAGATCGATCATACTTACAGATGGATTACACTAAAAAAATTTCTGAAAAGAAAATGTGAAACTCTCAGGATATTACACTTTCCTGTTTTATATTACCCACAATTGTATTGTATTTTAATTTCAATCAGTAAACTTACTTATGATATGAAATATATAATTGAATTCTTTGCACACTTATGAATTTAAGGTGACGGAATGAGGAAGGTGATTAGCAGTGCTGAAATACATCAAGGTTTATACCTGCCCAAGAAAAATCTCTCTAAACACAACTGATCCCACCTCTATTTTTACCTCAAATTTTTTAGTTTGTTGATTCTATATCTGTCGAAAATAGATCGTGTTATGACATTAGTCACCTGGAGCATCCTAATTTCAATTATGTTGCAAAATTGTATCAACGTTTGTTTATCAATAAAAGTCATAGTTCTTGTCAAAGTGAGATTTATCAACTTGCCACACACTATAAAAAGTTATCCATGACCCAATACAAACCCTCACACTCTTTTTTTCATTATCCATAATGATATTTGGGGACCTTCAAAAGCGAGAATCCTAAGTTGGGCTAGATGTATTATCTCATTTATTAATGATCACACTCTAACTATTTAAGTATTCCTAATAAAAAAGAAATCTGAAACAACTCAAATCTTCCAAACCTTTCAAAATATGATTCAAACTCAATTCTAATACAAAATTCAGATGCTCAAAACTAATAATATAAATGAATATTTCAATTGCATCATTGAATATTATCTTTTTAAAAATAGAATCATCAATGCGAGTTCATGTATTGATACACACAATAAAATGGACTACCTGGAAGAAAGTACAGGCATCTCCTTGAGATATTCCGCTTAATTATGATTTCACGTCAAGTCCTAAAACAATTTTGGGGGGAGATAGCTCTTACTGCAACATATCTTATCAAGTGAATGCATAGTTGAATACTTAACTTTAAAACATATATTCATATTTTGATGATTATCTAACTTCACATCGGAGCTTTCTCTTCTACTATACCACTTAAAATTTTTGGGTGTGTATCATTTGTTCACATCCATTCCCAAAATCACACAAAGCTTGCCCCAAATCTATCAAGTATATTTTTTTGGGTATATCTCTAACAAAAAGGATAAAGTTTTACTCTCCTGTTATCATAAAATACAACATCATGGATTTCATATTTTTTGAAAATAAATCCTACCACCTCAAATCTGATCTTCAGAGGGAGAGTGCAAATAAACATTTTTGGGATGCACTTTATGACAACTATACGGCTTCACTACCTACTCCACCTCTTATCCTTGTTGAGGATGTTCAACCAATCCAACCAGCCCAACCTGAACTCAATAACAAAGAAATTCGTGTGTACAAAAGGAGGAAGAAAAATCTTGAGCGGGTAGAAAACAACTTGAAAGGACATAACTACCCAAATCAAAACCAAAATACACATTCACTTGAAATTTCGGGTGAGGAGTCTAGTATTCATGAGTTATCCCCTTTGTCTTTGAATGTTGGTGNAAAATCCTACTACCTCAAATCAGATCTTCAGAGGGAGAGTGCAAATAAACATTTTTGGGATGCACTTTATGACAACTATACGGCTTCACTACCTACTCCACCTAGCCCAACCTGAAGTCAATAACAAAGAACTTCGTGTGTACAAAAGGAGGAAGAAAAATCTTGAGCGGGTAGAAAACAACTTGTAAGAACATAACTACTCAAATCCACATTCACTTGAAATTTCGGGTGAGGAGTCTAGTATTCATGAGTTATCCCCTTTGTCTTTGAATGTTGGTGTAATAAAAATTGCATTAGACATTCAATTCAGAAGTATGTAGCTCATGAGAAGCTATCCTGAACCTACAAAGCTTTTGTTTTTAACCTTAATAGCGTACAAATTAATAAATTCATTCATGAAGTTCTTGAAAAATCAGAACGGAGAACAGTTGAAGAGGAGAGTCGAGCCCTGAAATATAATGGTACATGGATTATTACTAAACTCCCTAGAATAAGTAAGTTGGATGCAAATTGGTTTTGAACATCAAATACAAAACTGATGGAGGTATTGAGAGATTCAAAGCCAAATTAGTTGCAAAATGTTTCACTCAAGCATATGAGATTGACTATTAGGAGACCTTTGCATCAGTTGTCAAACTAAATACTATCAAGTTCTTTCAGTAACGGTTAAAAAGAAATTGGGAATACATCAACTTGACATAAAAAATGCATTCCTGATTGGGGATTTAGAAGAAGTGTATATGGAGATATCACCGGGAATTGAGAATAATTCTAATAAACACAGTATGCAAACTCGGGGAGTTTTCTATGGGCTTAAGCAATCACCAATAGTGTAGTTTAATATATTCATTAAAACTATGAGATCTAATTGATATTCTCAAGGTCAAGGTGATCATATGTTGTTCATAAAACACACTCAGAGATGTGAGATTGTTGCACTGATAGTATATATGGATGATATGATTCTTATTGGTGGTGATAAAAGGGATATTCTCAAAATAAAAAAAAGTGTTGGACACAGAATTTAAAATCAATCACCTAAAAATCATGAGATATTTTCTAGGTATGGAATTAAAAATGTCCAAGAAAAAGCATCATTATATCATAGAGAAAATGCATCCTAATTCTACTAAATGAGACAGGGATGATGATTGGATGCAAGCCAATGATGCTCTTAATGGATCCCAATAAGAAGTCTAATAGGGGAGAAGAAAGTGTATTTGTGGATAAAGAAATATATCAAAAATTGGTAGGAAAAATCATCGATCTGATACATTCAAGGCAAAATATTTTATACTTCGTCAGTCTTGTGAACCGGCACATGAATAACCCAAATGAAGAGCATTTGGATATGGTGTACAAGATTATGAGGTTTCTTAAAAAGGCCCCTGGTTATGGATTAATTTTTGAGAAAACCAGAATAAGAGAAGAAGAAATCTACACTAATGCAAGTTGGGTTGGAGAACTCGCTGACAAGTCCACCACATGTTATTGCTCTTATATATGGGAAAAATTGGTTAAATGAAGTATAAAGCAAATTTTTGTTTCTAAAAGTAATGTTGAATCAAGTATAGGGCATTCGCTTTAGAAATCTATGATGGAATCTGAATTTAAAAAATTATTAAAGAAATTGAGGTACACCTCTAATAGTCCTATAAAGATATTTTGTGACAGTCAAGCAGCCATCGATATTGTCAAAAATCCAGTGCATCATTACAAGACCTAAGATATTAAAGTTAATAGGCATTTTATCTCTTAAAAAGTTAATGATGGAATTAAAAAACTAAGCTACATCCCAACAAACAAACAAATTGTCGATATCTTCATCAAAGCTCTTAGTTTTATTCTCTTCCTATTTTATACTTCTTTCTGAATTATTTCCTTTCCTAATTTTAACTATATATATTTGTTGTGTGTCTGTGTGTGTGTCTGTGTGTCTGTGTGTATACATGCATGCATACAACTAGAAAATTGATTCAGTTCGTTTATTTTAGGCTAAGAATTAAGCTAGCATAAATATCAACTACATATCATATTAATTTCCAAATTACAAATTTATATACACTTCATTTTAATTACTTTTACATGAATTTTAATTCTCACCATCTCTTTGGATGGCATAGGGCAAATAGTACCCTAGCCCCTACACACTAGAGAAATTCACTCTATTACTAAGAACTAAATAATAAAAAGGGTGATAATAAATGCAAATAGATAGAAAAGAGATAAATCGTAATGATCTAGCCTGATAGTTTAGAATTAGTCAAGTCAAGAACTGCGGTCAGATGGTATGAACAATTAATTAAATTTTTACAGATCTTCAGAACTTTCAATTTATAAAAGAGCCATTAAAAAACTACTGACACACTAAACGAAAATTTAAATCATTCAAAAATAACAATATAATTTGTGAGACATCTCAATTCACACACAACAGTATCTCTACACAAAAATAAACAGTATAAAAAGAACTAGAATCACATAACAACATGATATCTACAGTTTTANTTGATAATAAATGCAAAGAGATAGAAAAGAGATTAACCGTCATGATCTGGTCTGATAGTTTAGAATTAGTCAAGTCAAGAACTGCGGTCAGATGGTATGAACAATTAATTAAATTTCTCCAAATCTTCAGAACTTTCAATTTATAAAAGAGCCACTAAAAAACTACTGACACACTAAAAGAAAATTTAAATCATTCAGAAATAACAATATAATTTGCGAGACATCTCAATTCACACACAAGAGTATCTCTACACAAAAATAAACAGTATAAAAAGAACTAGAATCACATAACAACATGATATCTACAGTTTTAGTCCTCCATAAAAGCTAAAACTCTCCTGCCAGACATCAATTTATAGTTTTTTTACCTAAAAGAAACAATTAAATTCTACACGAAGTTTTCATGACTCAATGATTAATTATAATCTTATTATGCATTAAATTCATATACAAATACTATGCATGAATATGACCAAAAGAAATGTATATCATTATTTAATAAAGCTGCAAGCTTTCATTTTAAATTTAATCATTCTCCTTTCAATTTAAGTACTTACTCTTTGTAACTTCTTATAAATTCATATCAGGATCACCATCATATCTGAAACTATCCCGAAAATGGTACCCGTAAATACCCTAAAAAATTTGCATCCGAAGGTATATCTTTACTATTTTTTTTTATCATACACGGGTACGGCGCATCCCCTGTCAGTACCGTTTGAGGGTAATTTTGTATAACTTAAGCTTATACATTTTATTTCCTTTTACCTCCTTTTAAAGATGTTGAAGAATCANGCAATTAAAATCTTATTATGCATTAAATTCATATACAAATACTATGCATGAATATAACCAAAAGAAATGTATATCATTACTTAATCAAGCGGTAAGCTTTCATTTTAAATTTAATCATTCTCCTTTCAATTTAAGTACTTACTCTTTGTAACTTCTTATAAAGTCATATCAGGATCACCATCATATATGAAAGCATCCCGAAAATGGTACCCTTAAATACCCTAAAAAATTTGCATCCAAAGGTATATCTTTACTATTTTTTTATCATGCATGGGTACATCGCATCCCCTGTCAGTATCGTTTGGGGGTAATTTTATATAACTTAAGCTTACACATTTTATTTCCTTTTACCTCCTTTTAAAGATGTTGAAGAATCAGTTTCTCTTATCATTTAATTCCATTCATTTAAATAATTCTTTTGCTTTACAACATGTATATAATTATAAAAATAGATAGATGAAGCAATAATGAAAGTCTTTATAAAATAAAACATCAATTTAATACATATATTAGTAATTATCACCTNCAAATAATGCTTTTGCTTTAAGACATTTATATAATTATAAAAATAGTAGATGAAGCAATAATGAAAGTCTTTATAAAATAAAACATCAATTTAATACATATATTAGTAATTATCACCTTAATTTATTTGCTTATCTTACTGACTCCCTAACTTTGATCTTCTTGGTTCAAATGTTTTTCAAGCTTAATTGTTGTTATAAATTAATTTTTTTATTAAAGATTAATTCTATAAGTAAATTAAATTGTATCTCTAATTAAAATATACCTTATCTTTAAAGCAATTCACTCCTCAATCTCGAAATTGAATCTCCCTTCAATTTCTTCCTGATTTCCAATGCATCTACTGTTAGCATTTAATACATAATCTAAAAAATATNAATATTAATTCTATAAGTAAATTAAATTGTAACTCTAATTAAAATATACCTTATCTTTAAAGCAATTCACTACTCAATCTCGAAACTAAATCTCCCTTCAATTTCTTCCTGATTTCCAATGCATCTACTGTTAGCATTTAATACATAATCTAAAAAATATATAATATTCATTAATTAAATTATAATATAAACCCATTTTATTTTACTAATCACTCGGTGCCCCTATCCAGCATGCAAGCTCCCCTTTCTTGCATACACGAGCTTCCCTTTTCGCGGTCTTCTTCTTCCTCTGCACGCGAGTTTGGTTTCCTCACACGCATGCACTCAAGGCCTCGCTCCATCCCTCTTCTCTTCTTCTTCTTGCATGTGACACAGTGTCGTGAATCCCGTCTCCTTCCTTTCTCCTTCGCACAATAACAGTGCATGATCTCCATCTCCTCTGTCCTTCCTTCGGCTAGGGTTCAGCACAATAATGACTTCACACGCGAGGCTCCTTCTTGTTGTCGCAGTTCCTCCTCTTCCCTTGGCTAAGGTTTCCTCCAGCTACAAAAGAGTCAAAGCCTCCCACACACATAAGCAATAACTTCTTCCCTTCCTCTTCTTTCTTCTCCTCTATCGATTGGCTAGATCATGCAAAAAACTTTTTCTTCTCTCGATCCCTTTGCTCTCCCTCTCATTCGCTCATTCTCTATTAGCTATGATGAAAAGACTGATAAGAACCCCCTTGACCTCGCTTAAACGAACCGTTCGATGGTTACTTTGAATCAATTTTTTTATTTTATTTTATTTTTTTCAGTTATGTCAATCTCTCTTCATAAAAATTTCATTCTTGAAATTTGAAAAGTATCATGAAAGCAAATACGCCTCAAATGAAAAGCTACATTTATTTTTCTTGCTTCTTAGAAACTTTCTCCCAAGTAGCATTCTTCTTCGACTTATGCTTCCATAAAATCTTAACAAATGGAATCTCCCTATTGTAAAGCTTCTTAAGATCATATTCCATAATACTTTCAAAATCTTCAATATAAATCAAATCAGGATATATGTATATCAACAAAATCCACTATCACCCTTCTTAATTCATCTATATGTATATCAACAAAATCCACTATCACCCTTCTTAATTCATCTGCAATGCACCTTCTAAGAAAATGTGAAAAATATGATGCACTCCTTGCATATGAGTTGGTAAAGCCAATATGTAAGCCACATTTCCATTTTCCTCCATAATTTCATATGAACCTACATATCTTGAACTCAATTTTACTGTCTTCCCAAAACATTGCACACCCTTCAATGAACTTACTTTGATAAAGACAAATTCTCCAACTTCAAACTACTCTGGTATGTGCTTAGAATTATAATATTTCCTCTGAATATCTTGCATTACTCTTAATCTGTCTTGAATTAGTCTAATCTTCTTAATAGCAATATCAGCCAAGTTAGCTCTAATGACTTTTCTTTCATCTGCTTCAGCCCAACATAAAGGTATCATGCACTTCCTTCCATACAAAGCTTCATATGGAGTCATTTCAATAATAGCTTAATAATTGTTATTGTAAGCGAAATTCTACTAAAGGTGCACTTGATTCCTATCCATTATCAAAGTCAAGGACAAAGCATTAGTAAATCCTTCAATATTTGAATAATCCTTTCTGACTGGTCATCTGTTGGGTGAAAGGTTGTACTGAAAGTCAATATGGTGCCCAAAAACTTCATGAATCTTCTTCATCAATCTGGAAGTAAATCTATCATCTCTGTAGGAAACAATAGACTTTAGTACTCTATGTAACCTTATAATTTGATCCACATACAACTTTGGCTAATTTCTCAATTGGATTTGTATGTCTAATGGGTGAAACATGGGCGGACTTAGTCAATCTACCAACAATTACTCAAATAACATCACGATTCTGATGTAATCTAGGCAATCTAATCACAAAATTCATAGCAAGCTCCTCTCATTTCCACTCTAAAATCGGTAAAAGCTACAACTGACTTTCAGGACGCTGATGTTTTGCATTTACAAGCTCATTTACTAGTTGACATGGAAGACACCTAGCCACAAATTCTGTAAAACTCTTCAACCATGGCCACCAAAATGTTTCCTTGAGATTCTAATACATTTTATTACTCTCTGGGTGAATAATATAACAAGACAAATGTGCTTCCTCTAGAATCTCCTGCCTCAAACTATTAACATCTATACCATAAACTCTGCCTTTATATTTTAATAAACTATCATGATCAGTCAACTTCAAACATACTTCTCCAAATTGTACCTTAAGTTGCTCCTGGATTTTTTAAATATTCCTATCTTTGGTTAATGAATCTTCGATTCTGCTTTTTAAAGTAGAATGCACAATCAACAAATTGAATAGAACCATACTGTCATCATTATAATTAATTATTGATAGCTTCAATTTCTCCAAATCTCTAAGTAATTGCTCTTGCTAAGTAAATAAACGGTTCAAATTACTTGAAGAATTTTTACTCGGCATATCTACAACCATATTTGTCTTTCTTAGATGATACAGAATATCCACATCATAGTGTTTAATAAACTTCACCCATCTCTGTCTCAAATTCAGCTCATTCCAAGTAAAGATGACTTCAAACTCTGGAGATCAGCAAATAACCTCATTTAACTCAATACAAATAATGCCTACATATCTTAAGCACAAACGTAACTGATGCAAGCTCAAAATCATGTGTGGGATAATTTCGTTTAGAGTTAATGACCCTTTTCATGTTGCAAAAGTACACAACCCAAACTCTTCAAAAGATGCATAACTGAAAATTTGAAACTCATCTGAACATGAAGGAATAGTCAATATGATCATTCAAAATTCACTTCCTTCATAGTTAATATTGATAATGGCATAGCAATCTGTGAAAACCCCTCTACAAATCTTCTATAATAATCAGCCAAACCTAAAAAACTCATGACCTCAATAACAATAGTAGGTCTTGATCAATCTGCAATCGTCATGATTTTATTATGATCCACAAATATGTCATCTTCACTGCTAATACACTCAAGAGAACCATACTTTTAAGCCAAATTAACATTTAGAAAATTTGGCATACAGTGTATATTTTTCAAAACCTACAGAACAACATGCAAATGATCTGTATGATTGGCTTCATCTCTAGAATACACCAAGAAATCGTCTGTAAAGACAATCACAAATGTATCAAAAAACTGCCTGAAGATCATGTACATCATATCCATAAAAATCACAAGAGCATTAACAAAACCAAATGGCATTACCACAAATTTTTAGTACCCACATTTGGTCCTGAAAGCCATCTTCGTTATGTCTTCCTCTTTAATCCTCGGTCGGTGATAGTCCTGACCTTAGATCAATCTTTGAAAATACAAAATCCCCTTACAATTGATCAAACAAGCCATCAATCATCAGCAGTAAATATTTATTTTTAATTGTAAGCTTATTCAACTCCCTGTAGTCAATACGCATTATGAAACTCTCATCATTCTTCTTCACGAATGATATTGAAGCTTCCCAAAGTGAGGTACTAGGTCTGATGAATCCCTTATCTAGTAACTCCTACAATTAACTCTTCAACTCCTGTAACTCCTCAACTGTCATTCTCTATGGAGTCTCAAATGCAGGCTCAGAACTTGACAATAGCTCAATAGTGAAATTAATCTCCCGCACTGGTGGTAACCTTAGTAAATCATCAAAAAAAAAATCTGGATATTCTCTTACCGCTGAAATATTACCCAAAGACTTTAATTATTTAAAGGTATTTGTTACCTGAGCAAGAAAATCTTGATTCCCATGATTCAACAATTTGAAAGCTTTCAGAAATGTAATTATCATGGATGACAATCCTTTATCACCAGAAGAATTTAACTTCTGTCTCCCAAGATATAGTAATTTTGAAGAAATTTTTATTGCAATCAATTGTGACAACATTTTTAAACAATCATTCCATGCCTAAAATCACCTCAAACTCCACCAAGGGTAACACAATAAGTTGTGCATCAAAATGTTTTCCACCAATCATTAAATTCACCTCACATGACTGATTAACATCCGTAAAAGTATCATTTGACATTCTAACTGATAATATCACAGGCATTAAGATGATGTTCAATTGCATCTCTTTAACTAATTCCTCAACTAATGTGATGCTCCCGAATCAAATAATAATTTTATTAGTCTGTTCTGAAAATAAAAGATACCTACCATTAAAATCATTGCATTGAACATTTAGGGTTGACTTATTACTATATTTAAGTTCTTCGATTGCGTTATGAATAGCATGACATGACATAACATGAATTCTATTATGATTAAGGATGTATTTGGTTAAAATTTATTAAATGTAAAATATACCTATGATAACTTTAGAGGAGTCATTAGCTTCCTGTTGTGACAATGCATAAACCCTGGGATGGATATTCTGCTTGGTTTGACTCGTACTATGTTATCAAACAATCACCCTATACCAACTGGATAAATTTATCATGCATATGTCCCCTGACTGATAGTGGTACGAATCAATCTTTAAAAGTCTTCACAAACTCGTACCACCGTATCATGTGGTTATTTATACCACCAAATTTCTCTTACAATTGTCCTCACCACCATCTCTCAGCTTCACCTCTAAGGCAAAAGTAGTAAGTGTAGCTCTCATATCAAGTGGACAAGACATTCCACCTAGAATCTTTTCCATCCAGCAGCCAATTCTCAGCATTTATTGGATTTCCTCTAGAAAATATAGGTGACCACATATCCTAAAATAACTTCAAACACTTGTCTATTGAGCCTCCCCCACTAGAACTGGCATGAGTCGGGGAGTTCTTAATCATCTGAGTCGCCACAGGCATCATCTCAACAAAAACATCTTTATTCACAGTAATTTGTGGATGTGCATTAAATTTTACCACAACATATTAACTTCTCCTTAATTTTCCATATATCTTAAATACAATAAGAAAGATTATAATCAGACATAAATTAACCCTTCATTAATATTATTTATGAATTAATTTAATCAACCTAATGGTTATTTTTTATCATGATCCAACCTAATCTATCTAATATCACTTTTTTCACGACTCAGCCTGATGGTTTAGAATTAGTATTAACATTTAATTAGCTTTCTACATATTTTCAGAACTTCCAATTTATAAAAGAGCTACTAAGAAACTACAAATACACTAATAGAAAATTTAAATCCAAAATAACAACATAGTTTGCAAGTAAAACATCTAAATCCATACAACATTATCTCTACACAAAAAGTAAACATTACAAAAAAACTACAATCACATAATAATATGGTAACTACCAGCTATAATCCTCCTCCTATAAACTAACATCATTTTGCCAGACATATTAATTTACAATTTTTCTTTTCCTAAAAGAAATAATTAAATTCAACAGTAAATTTTCACAATATAGAAAGTAAATATAATTTTATTATGTATTAAATTCATATGCAAATGCTATGCATAAATACTAAAAGAAATGTAGTTCATTACTTAATCAAACAATAAGCTTTCCTATTAGATTTAACATTTCTCATTGTAATTCAAGCATTTAACATTTTTAACCGCTCAAAAAAATCATATCAAAATTATCATCACACCTGAAGGTATCCTCAAAATTGTACTTATAAGTACTCTAAAAAATTTGCACCCGAAGGTACACGTTTACCATTTTCTTTCTCGTGCACGGGTATATTGAATCCCCTGTCAGTACCATCTGGAGATAATTTTCTATGACTTAAGCTTTTATATTTCATCTCCTTTACATTNCGAGCTTCCCTTTTCGCGGTCTTCTTCTTCCTCTGCACGCGAGTTCGGTTTCCTCACACGCCTGCATGCAAGGCCTCGCTCCATCCCTCTTCTCTTCTTCTTCTTGCATGTGACATAGTGTCATGAATCTGGTCTCCTTCCTTTCTCCTTCGCACAATAACAGTGCATGATCTCAATCTCCTTCGTCCTTCCTTCGGCTAGGGTTCAGCACAATAATGACTTCACACGCGAGGCTCCTTGTTGTCGCGGTTCCTCCTCTNTGAGCTTCCCTTTTCGCGGTCTTCTTCTTCCTCTGCACGCGAGTTCGGTTTCCTCACACACCTGCACGCAAGGCCTCGCTCCATCCCTCTTCTCTTCTTCTTCTTGCATGTGACACAGTGTCATGAATCCTGTCTCCTTCCTTTCTCCTTCGCACAATAACAGTGCATGATCTCAATCTCCTTCGTACTTCCTTCGGCTAGGGTTCAGCACAATAATGACTTCACACGCGAGGCTCCTTGTTGTCGCGGTTCCTCCTCTTCCCTTGGCTAAGGTTGCCTCCAGCTACAAAAGAGTCAAAGCCTCCCACACACATAAGCAATAACTTCTTCCATTCCTCTTATTTCTTCTCCTCTATCGATCAGCTAGGGCACGCAAAAAACTTTTTCTTCTCTCGATCCCTTTGCTCTTCCTCTCATTCGCTCATTCTCTATTGGCTATGAATGAAAAGATTGATAGAAACCCCCTTGCCCTCGCTTAAACGAACTGTTCGATGGTTACTTTGAATCAATTTTTTTATTTTATTTTATTTTTTTCAGTAATGCCAATCTCCCTTCATAAAAATTTCATTCTTGAAATTTGAAAAGCATCATGAAAGCAAATACGCCTCAAATGAAAAGCTACATTTATTTTTCTTGCTTCTTAGAAACTTTCTCCCAAGTAGCATTCTTCTTCGACTTATGCTTCCATAAATTCTTAACAAATGGAATCTCCCTATT
>JXCR01116039.1:5385-61326 GCA_002079205.1 Phalaenopsis hybrid cultivar
GTATGCTTGCGTAGTATCCAAATATATATAAAATAAAAGTTAAATTCTTATTTATCTTTGGAATCAAGTTTTTGGTTTTGTTATAAAATAAGAAAATATAAGTGAAATATAATCTGAATTATTGTTGTACTGTGCATATTAGCAGTATCAAGAGGGATCAAGTTGTTGGTGTCATTGCCGAGAAATCGAATGTAAAATTTCTATTTTTAGAAAGTATTATTTAAACTTTATATATTGTATCTTATTTTTTGTGTGGTTTTAGAATTTTATTTTTTTTATTTTATGATAGTGTATGTGTAGTTCAGGTTCTGAAGGACTAGTGCTCTACGATTTTGAATTAGAAAGAACTATTAGAAAAATTAAAAATAAAAAAAATATAAATTTTGAAAAATTCAAAAAAATTATAGAAATAGCAGACCAAAATAATCAAAATGCTGAAATTCATCTAGAGTTTAAACCTTTAAGAGATTATGCCAACCCTACTGTAAATGAACTTCATTGTAGTATTCAAAAATCTACTGTACTGGCTAATTCATTTGAGCTTAAACCTGTTATTATCCAAATGGTATCAAACAATTAGCTTGGGGGATCACCAATTGAAGATCCAAGTTTGCATCTTGCCAAACTTCTAGAATTGTGCACTACATTTAAATACGATGGTGTATCATATGATGCCATAAGACTTAGGTTATTTCCTTTTTCACTGAGGGATAAAGCTAAAATGTGGTTGAATTAGTTAGCACCTGGATCTATCAGAACTTGGGGTGATTCAGCACAAAAATTCCTTGCTAAATATTTTCCGCCATAAAAAATTGCAAAGCTTAGAAATGATATTACATCTTTTAATCAGTTTGGAGGGGAATCTATTTATGAAGCATGGGAAAGATTTTAAAGAACTCTTAAGAAAGTGCCCACACCATGCTATACCATATTGGTTAATAATTCAAACTTTTTATAATGGATTAGTTGGATCTCTTAGATCAATTATCGATGTCGCTATTGGTGGTTCATTGATGTCAAAACCATTTAACGATGCTTATGCTTTAATTGATTAAATGGCCATGAATAATTTTTAATGGCCTTTTGAGAGGGTAAATCCTAAGAAATTAGCCATTATTCATGAAATTGATGCATTTACCATGTTAGCAAATCAAGTTGTTGCAATTTCAAGGAAGTTAGATCAATTTGGAATGAATTTTTCTCAACCAATTTACATGATTGAAGAGAATTCATTACGACAAATGGTAGATTCTCAAGCATCATTAAAAACTTTTAATGTCATAAATAATAAGCAAAACAACCCATATTTAAATTATTATAACTCGGGTTGGAAGAATCATCCCAACTTTAACTGGAATAACAATTCAGGTGGTAATAATCAGAAATGGGGAAACAACCAAGGAAACCCATTAGAAAACTGGAACAACCAAGGGAATAATAATTATAGATCTACTTATGCTCCAGGTTTCAACAATAATACACAGTTTAAGGAGAAGAAGTTTTCTATAGAAGAAGTGGTGTTATAAATGTGATGTCAATTACAAAGTCAAGGAGCTAAAATTAGAAATATCGAGAATCAACTTGAGCAAATAGCAATTTCATTAAGTAATAGATCCCAAGGAACACTTCCTAATAATACTGAATCAAATCAAAAAGAACAGAATGAAGAACAAGTAAAAATCATTCAACTTAGAAGCGGAAGAGAGTTGGAAGGTCGGGTTCAAAAAGAAATTGAAGTAGAGAGAGAAGAAATTAAAGAATCAAAAGAGGAAGCTCCAAAAGATTCCGAGAGACCTATTTCTCCTCTGAAAATTGATTTGGAAAAACCACCACCTCCATTTTCTCAGAGACTTCGTCAGCAAGAGTATGATAAGAAATTTTCAAAATTTTTGGAAATATTTAAGAAGCTTACAATTAATATTTCATTTACTGAAGCCTTAGAACAAATGTCGAGCTCTGAAAAATTTATGAATGATATTCTCAATAGGAAAAGGAAGTTTGAAGTTAATGAGACTGTTGAACTTAGTGAGGAGTGCAGTGCGATAATTCAGAAGAAGCTTCCTGAAAAGCTTAAGGATTCTGGTAGCTTTACAATTCCATGTGTAATAGGAGACATATTTTATGGGAAAACTTTATGTGATTTAGGTGCAAGCATTAACCTTATGCCATTATCAATATTTAAAAGATTGGGATTAGGAGTAATAACTCCAAATATTGTAACTCTGCAGTTAGCAGATCGTTCAATAACATGCTCTAAAGGAGTTATAGAAGATGTCCTAGTGAAAGTGGATCAATTTATCTTTCATGTTGTTTTCATTGTGCTAGATATGGAGGTAGATAAAGAGATACCTATCATTTTGGGGAGACCTTTCCTAGCCACAGGAAAAGCAATGATAGATGTGCAAAAAGGGGAACTAACAATTTGCGTCAAAGATCAAACAGTTACTTTTAACATTTCAAGATCAATGAAATATCCTGCATAAAGTAAAGATGATAAATGTTTTACAATACAGGTTATAAGATATCTAAGTGAATGCCATTTCAAGACTACGTATGAAGAAAAATTTGAAGAAAAAGATTTGGAACACGAGAAAGAAGAGGAATTAGATCAATGTGAAGATCTTNAATTATGTTAGCAAATCAAGTTGCTACAATTTCAAGGAAGTTAGATCAATTTGGAATGAATTTTTCTCAACCAATTTTCGTGATTGAAGAGAATTCATTAAGTCAAATGGTAGATTCTCAAGCATCATTAGAAACTTTGACTGACATAGATAATAAGCAGANAAATTTAGATTGAATTTTTCTCAACCAATTTCCATGATTAAAGAGAATTCATTAGGCCAAATGGTAGATTCTCAAACATCATTAGAAACTTTGAATGTCATAAATAATAAATAGAATAACCCATATTCAAATTATTATAACCCAGGTTGGAAGAACCATCCTAACTTCAATTGGTAGAATAACCTATATTCAAACTATTATAACCCAGGTTGGAAAAATCATCCTAATTTTAACTGGGTATTATAACCCATGTTAGAAAAACCATCCCAACTTTAACTGGAATAACAATTCGGGTAATAATAATGAACAATGGGGGAACAACCAAGTAAACTCATTGGGAAATTGGAACAATCAAGGGAATAATAATTATAGATCTAATTATCCTCTAGGTTTCAACAGTAATACAGAATTTATGGAGAAGAAATTATCTATAGAAGAAGTGGTGTTACAAATGGGAAATCAATTATAAAGTTAAGGAGCTACAATTATAAATTTTGAGAATCAACTTGGGCAAATAGAAAATTCATTAAGTAATAGATCCCAAGGAACACTTCCTAGTAATACTGTATCTAATCCAAAAGACAAATATAAAAAGCAAGTAAAAACCGTTCAACTTAGAAGCAGAATTGAGTTGGAAGGTAGGGTTCAAAAAGAAATTGAAGTAGAGAGAAGAAATTGAAGAATGAAAAGAGGATGCTCCAAAAGATTTTGAGAGACCTATTTCTCCATTGAAAACTTATTTGGAAAGACCACCACCTCCATTTCCTCAGAGACTTTGTCAGCAGAAGCTGGATAAGCAATTTTCAAATTTTATGGAAATATTTAAGAAGCTTACAATTAATGTTCCATTTGCTGAAGCCTTAGAGCAAATGTCAAGCTATGTAAAGTTTATGAAGAATATTCTCAACAAGAATAGGAAGTTTGAAGATAATGAGACTGTTGCACTTAGTGAGGAGTGCAGTGCTATAATTCTGAAAAAGCTTCCTGAAAAGCTTAAAGATCCTGGTAGCTTTACAATTTCATGTGCAATAAGAGACATATTTTATGGAAAAACTTTATGTGATTTAGGTGCAAGCATTAACCTTATGCCATTATCAATATTCAAAAGATTGGAATTAGGAGAAATAAGCCCTAGTACTGTAACTCTGCAGTTAGTAGATCGTTTGATAACATACCCTGAAGGAGTTATAGAAGATGTTCTAGTGAAAGTGGATCAATTTATCTTTCCTGTTGATTTCATTGTGCTAGATATTGAGGAAGATAAGGATATACCTGTCATTTTAGGAAGGCTTTTTCTAGTCACAGGAAGCAATGATAGATGTGCAGAAAGGGGAATTAATAATGTGCGTCAATGATCAAACTATAACTTTCAATATTTCAAGATCATTGAAATATCCTGTAAAAGGTAAAGATGATGAGTTTTATAGGATGGGTGTTATAAGATATCTAAGTGAATGCCATTTCAAAACAACTTATGAAGAAAAATTTGAAGAAAAATATTTGGAACATGAGCAAGAAATGGAATTAGATCGATGTGAAGGACTTTTTAAGGAAGATTCAAACTATGTTCGAGAAATTTTTAAAATTTTGGACACAATAGACAAAGATAAATCATTTTGTCCATCAATTNATTATAATTTCCTCGAAGTTAACAAAGGAAGAAGAAGAAAAGCTAATGAAAATTCTTAAAAAATCTTAAGAAAGCCTTCAGATGGACAATTATTGATATTAAAGGAATCAGTCCTTCAATTTGTAAGCATAAAATTAATCTGGAAGAAAACTGCAAACCCAGGGCTGATCCACAATGGAGATTAAATCCTTTTAAGAAAGAAGTTGTTAAGAAAGAAATTTTAAAGTAGTTAGATGTTGAAATTATCTACCCTATTTCAGATAGTGCATGGGTTGGTCCAATTCACTGTGTTCCTAAGAAAAGAGGAGTAACTGTAACTGTGAACGAGCATAATAAGTTAATACCTATTAGATAAGTTACAGGGTGTCGAATATGCATTGATTATAGAAAATTAAATCTTGCCACTAGGAAAGATCACGTTATAGGGTGGTGAATATGCATTGATTATAGAAAATTAAATCTTGCCACTAGGAAAGATCATTTTCCACTACCCTTTATAGATCAAATGTTGGATAGACTAGATGGGCATAAATACTTTTATTTTCTGGATGGATATAGTGGTCCTACCCTTTCTAGATCAAATGCTGGATAGACTAGTTAGGCATAAATACTTTTATTTTCTGGATGGATATACCGATTATCACCAAATTGAAATATCTTCTGAGGATCAAGAGAAAACAACATTTACCAGTCCTTATGGTACTTTTTCTTTTNTTAGGAGATTGCTCTACTTTAGCAGTTATAATTTCTTCAAAATTAACAATGGAAAAAGAAGAAAGCTTGATGAAAATTCTGAAAAATTTTAAGAAAGCCTTTGGATTGACAATTGCTGCTCTTAAAGGAACCAGTTATTCAATTTGTATGCATAAAATTCATATGGAAGAGAACTACAAACCCAGGGCTGATCCTCAAAGGAGACTGAATCCNGTATTATAATTTCCTCAAAATTAACAATGGAAGAGAAAGAAAGGTTGATGAAAATTTTAAAAAATTGTAAGAAAACCTTTGGATGGACAATCACTGATATTAAAGGAACCAGTCCTTCAATTTGTATGCATAGAATTCATATGGAAGAGAAATGCAAACCCAAGGTTGATCCGCAAATGAAATTGAATCTTGTTATTAAAGAAGTTGTTAAGAAAGAAATTTTAAAGTGATTAGATGCTGGAATTATCTACCCTATTTCAGATAGTGCATGAGTTAGTCCAATTCATTGCGTTCCTAAGAAAGGAGGAGTAACTTAATCGTAAATGAACATAATGAGTTAATACCTACTAGACATGTTACAGGGTAGCGAATATGCATTGATTATAACAAAATTAAATCTTATCACTAGGAAAGATTATTTTCCATTACCCTTTCTAGATCAAATGTTGGATAGACTAACTGAGCATAAATACTTTTGTTTTCTGGATGGATATACTGGTTATCATCAAATTTAAATATCTCCTGAAGATCAAGAGAAAAAATTATTTACCAGTCCTTATGGTACTTTTACTTTTAGAAGAATGTCCTTTGGTTTATGTAATGCCCCTGCTACATTTCAAAGATGTATGATCACAATTTTTTGTGATTAAATTGAAAGATGGATTAAAGTCTTTATGGATGACTTTTCAGTGTTTGGAACTTCATTTAGCTCATATTTAAAACATTTACCCAAAGTTCTTAAGCGCTGTGAATAAACAAATTTAATCCTTAATTGAAAAAAATGCCAATTTATGGTAGCAGGAGGAATTGTATTCGTTCATCAAATATCAGAAAATGGTATGGAAGTAGGTCCTTCTAAAATTCAAGTTATTACTAATTTACCTTATCCAACAAATTTAAGGGAAATTTGGAGTTTTTTATACCATGCTGGATTCTACAGATGATATATTATAGACTTTTCAAAGATTTCTAAGCCTTTATGCCATTTATTAGAGAAAGGTGCAATTTTTAATTTTGATGAGGAATGCCTAAAAGCTTTTAAATTATTAAGAGAAAAATTAATCACTGCACCAATTATAGTTTCACCAAATTAGGAAAAACCTTTTGAATTAATGTGTGATGCTAGTGATTATGCTATTGGAGCTGTTTTAGGACAAATATTTGATAAAATTTTCAAAGTTATTTACTATGCTAGTAAAACTCTTAATGAAACTCAAATTAATTATACAACAACTGAAAAAGAGTTATTAGCAATAGTATATGCTTTTGATAAATTTAGATCATATTTAATTGGAACTCATCGTGTAGTGCATACAGATCATTCTGCTATCAACTATTTAATGAAAAAGAAGGATGCTAAACCTAGACTTATAAGATGGATTCTTCTTTTGCAAGATTCATTCTGCTATTAAGTGCTTAATGAAAAAGAAGGATACTAAACTGAGACTTATAAGATGGATTCTTCTTTTACAAGAATTTGATTTTGTAATAGTAGATTGGAAGAGGATTAAAAATCAAATTTTTGATCATTTGTCAATGCTTGAATTAGAAAAACCAATCTATTTTGAAAATGAAATTATTGAACATTTTCCAAATGAAAAATTGTTCACTACTAATGTGTGGAATGTTCCGTGGTATGCAGACATTGTGAACTTTATTGTTAGTGATATTATACCCTATGGAGTAACATACCAGTAGAAGAGGAAATTTATTTTTGAAGCTAAGACTTATTTTTGGGATGACCCATTTTTATTTAAACAAGGAAAGGATTTGATTATTCGAAGATGTGTACCTTTAGGAGAATCTTATGAGATTATCCAAAAATGTCACAATTCTGACTTTTGGGGACATTTTGGTGTTGATAAAACACATGCAAAATTTTACAATCTGAATTTTATTGGCCTACAATTTTTAGAGATGTTAATGCTTATATAAAAACTTTTGATAAATGACAAAGGGTAGGCAATATTTCTAGGAGAAATGAGATGCCCCTCAGTTATATGCTAGAAGTTGAAATATTTGATGTTTGGGGATTAGATTTCATGGGACCATTTATACCATCTTTCAAAAATTTATATATTCTGTTAGTAGTGGACTATGTATCCAAATGGATAGAAGCTGTTGCTTTACATCAATGTGATGCTCAAAGTGTTGCAAAATTTTTAAAAATAAATATATTTTATAGATTTGGGATGCCAAGAGTTATCATTACTGATGGGGAAGTCCTTTCAGGAAATTCCATAATGAAGAAGTTATTAAAAAATATCATATAAATCATAGGATTGCTATAACTTGTTATCCTAAACCAAGTGGTTTGGCTGAATTATCCAATTGAGAAATTAAAAGAATTAGGGAAAAATTTATGAATCCAATAAAAATGGATTGGTCAGTCAAACTTGACTATGCTTTGTGGGCTTATAAGACTGCATATAGAACTCCTATAGGAATGTACCCATATAGGCTAATATTTGGGAATGCTCGTCACTTACCAGTTGAACTTGAGCATAAAGCACATTGGGTAATTAAAAAGTTCAATTATAATTTGAAAGATGCTGGTGAGAAAAGATTAATACAATTAAATGAGCTTGAAGAGATAAGGAATGAGTCTTATGAAAGTGCCAAAATTTATAAAGGAACGATGAAGATGTGACATGATCAGAATATTCTTACTAAAAATTTTCAACAAAGGCAACAAGTTTTGCAATATAATTCAAGGTTAAGATTATTTCCAGGCAAACTTAAGTCCAGGTGGATGGACCCATTTATTGTGATTAAAATTTATCCTTATGGAGCTGTGGATTTTAAAGATCCTAAATCTGCGAAAATCTTTAAAGTGAGTGGACATAGAGTGAAACCTTATTATATAAGGAATCAACAGAAGTTTAACGATGGAATGATGTTTGGTCAACTAAAGTAAACACTGGTTACACCGAGCTGACAACGTAAAACGAAACGCTTTGTGGGAGGCAACCCATAAGTATCAGTGTGTTTTTATTTTTATTGTTGTTTTATGTGTGATTAAGAAAATTGGGGTAGTATTTTTGAGAATATTATGTTTTAGTATTGATTCTAAGACTTAAAGTAGTGATTTGGACAAGTTTAAAAGAGAATTTGGACGTTAAGTTAACTTGTGCAAAAATGTGTACTGGCGCTTAAGCGCCAAATCCGGCGCTTAAGCGCGACAGTTTAAAGACATGTGGAAAATTAATTTTCTAGAAGGAAAAATTGCCTAGAAGTTTGCAAAAATGTGTCTTGGCAGTTTCTAAATGTGTCTAGGAGTTACTAGAAGAATTTAAGCCTATAAATAGAAGGGTTTAGTGAAGAAATTTCACCCTAGATCATTTCTAGCCCTAAAGTTTAATAGAGAGAGATTTTAAGATGATGCCTTCATGGGAGATGGATTTGAAGAAGAAGGAAGATACCATAAGGAAGAAATTCATTAGTCAAAGTGCACAAGAGATGTATAACGGCTTCTTAGCCTTTATTATTGAAGGGATATCAGAGAAAATCAACAAAATTAAAAATACCATGTCTGTACTAGAGACTAAGGTATTGGAAATTCATGCACATCTGGAGCATATTGGATGGCAATTAAAAATGCAATTTATTCACACTAGTTGTGTAGAGGAAGTGGATAAGGAGATGTTTCTTAAGTAAAAGTGGGTTGAAGAAGATTGAATCAGAGCACGTCACCACCGTCCGTTTTAGCAACTTTATATTCCAGTTTCCCCAAGAGAGACTAATGAAAGACTTGATTTTTTTTCCTTCTAATGGAGAATGGAATTAAGTTTTATGTTTGTTTTTGTGTGATTAAAGTCATTGTCTTTAAGTGTTTTTAGTTTTTAAGGCATGTGTTAGTGTTTATTTTACTTATGTGTTTAATTGTGTGTGTTAAGTGTTTTGTACTTAAGAAAAATTTCTCATCTGAGACTATTTGGAGTAAGAATTAAGTGTCAATAGTATTTGTACTTGTTTATGAATCAATATAAGTTTGTTATTGTGAAGATTTTGTGTTGTTTTATCCTCAAATTGAAATAGTTATTAAGGAGAATTTTGAGAGAGAGAGAGGAGTTATAGGAAGTTGAAAATAGTCAATTAACTGCTGTGAGACCATTTAGAGGTGGTTTACTTAAGAAAATAGTGCATTTTACTTAAATTTGAAGATTTCAAAAACAATGCACTGGTGCCTAAGAGCCACATATCGCGCATAAGCACGAGCTAACCCTAGAGGCAAGCGCCTAAGCGCCACTCACCCAAGCTTAAGAGCCAGTTTATGAAAACTGGTTTGCGAACGGTCAAAAGTGAAATTTTGGTACGAAAGCACCATTTTTAACACCTCCCGTCATTTTCTACCTCTCAAAATTATGATTTTTAAGGGCTAGGGCACACCATTAAGTAGAGATTTTTTGGTGGAATCAAGAAAAATTTGCTAGATTTGGATTCCTTAAGGTAAGAGCTTTACTTCTATGCAAAAAAATTGGATTTTCACCATTTATTTCTAGCACATTTTGGAGAAAATTGAAAATTCACTATTCAATTTGAGAAAAGAGGAAAAGTCTATAAAAATTGCTTGGGAAGTTTAGTTTGTGCTTTAGGAAGTTTAGTTTAGTGATTTAGACTTGATTTTTGAACTTATTTTTGGAGTTTATAAAATTTGTAGAATGACACCAAGGATGAGGAGTAAAGAAAAATGCTCATCAAGCAAATTTGTTAGTTTGAAAGCTCAAGATCGATACAATGACGCTCTATAATCACGAAAATTTATTCAGGAGTGATGTTTTTAGAAATCCTGGTGAAGAAGTAGAAGATTTAATTGTTTGTCGACAGTGGGAATAATTCTGTTGTTTCTCTGCTGTCACAGTGATTTCTATTGTGAGGGAGTTCTATGTAAATCTCCCTGAAGCTGAAGATAATCAAGTTATGGTTCAAGGAAAGTTGGTACCTTTTTCGCTAGAGGTAAGCACCTTATTTTACCATGTACCACCAGATACTTTATGTTTTTATGCAAATTATAGTCTTGAATAAATTTTGGAAGATTATTTTATACTTGACTATTGGGAGAGGACTTTGGAAGATTACCAATGAGAGGAGAGTAAATTTCCCAACTTTAAAGTTATGTGCACCTTCAAAGGCCTGACACTATTTCAATTCTGCTCATCTGCTTCCGACCAATCATCTCAGTGAAGTGACCAGAGAAAGAGCAAAGTTGAACTATTATATTCAAGAGGGAAACCTCATCAACATTGGAGCTTTGATATGTAAAACTATCATCAGTTCTACTACAACTGTTATAACTGCATGCCTGGAATTTGTTTCCTTGATCTTTTCTTTATGCGAGCAGGTTGGGGTTAAATATGATAGTTGGGAGGAAGTTCTGTTACCTCTAAAGCCCATCACAAAGGTGAATTTGAAGATTTATTCTGAGCATTCAATTTTTTGCTGGAGAGGAGGATTTTACAGGAGCTTTGGAATGAAAATGTCTATTGCATCTTTGTTTGCTGCTTCTTCATCTAGACCATCTACTTGACGTGCTTCTACATCTCGAGGTGAGTCTACTCATACCCGAGATGAGTTCTTGCAGAAGATNCAACTGCAGGCCTTGGATTTGCTTCCTTGATCTTTTCCTTATGCAAATAGGTTGGGGTTAAATATGATAGTTGGGAGGAAGTCCTATTACCTCTAAAGCCCATCACGAAGGTGAATATGAAGATTTATTCTGAGCATTCAATTTTTGGCTCGAGAGGAGGATTTTCCAGGAACTTTGGAATGAAAATGTCTGTTGCATCTGTCTCTGCTGCTTCTTCATCTAAACCATCTACTTGACGTGCTTCTACATCTCGAGGTGAGTCTACTCATACCCGAGATGAGTTCTTGCAGAAGATCTTGGATAATATCAATTTTACTGCGGATAAGGTACAAAATTTAGAGCATTTTGCAGATCATACTAATAGTTATAATAGAAGGAAGAGTGATTATGAAGAGAAATTCCACTCATCTTTGGAGAGTCTGATTAGAGGTGAACAAGGAGTGTAATTTCCTCCATATCCTCGATATCCTGATTATGAGCCTGTAGAAAAATGATATAATGGTGATTCTGAGGATGAAGAATAGAGCTGAGAGATTTAATTTATGATTGTAATATGATATGAACTATCTGGTTTTAGAATTCTATGTTTTATTTTTATTGTCACTTTTATGGTAGTTAGTATTTTATTTTTACATTTTAGGGTAGTAACTATTATTTTGTGTTTAGTACTGTGATTTAATTAGTTTAGAACTTAACTTAATTTCTTATATGTTATAAAGTAGAAAATCTTGTTATCTCAGATCTTAAACATGAAATTCAGAAACAACTACCATTTATTTTTCTTTTATCATGTTTGCAAGTTTGTCTTTATGTTAAGATTGTGATGTCAATAGTGTGTATGTTTGCTTTTATGTTTATACTCACTGTTTAGAAGTCTATTTGAATATCTACATGTTAAAGTAAAATGAAAATATAGAAAATTTGACCAAAAAATAATTTTACTCCTGTTTTTAGTTTTATACTTGTATCATTAGGGTTTAAAATTTCTGTTAGCATGTTATTTTAAATTTTCATTCCTACTTGTATATATATCTAATGCTAAACTGTTTAATCTGGTAAAAATTTAAGTTTGGGGGGATGAAATAAAATTTAAAAAACTGGAATTTTATTTGTTCTCAAATGTGCTACAAGTGAATTTGATTTGAAAAGAAAAAAATGGATTATGTATATGAAGTTATATTAGGGAAGTAAAATTTGATTTCAGAAATGAGTAAGAAAATTTAGTTAAAATTTTTAAAAACTAGAATTTTATTTGTTCTCAAATGTGCTACAAGTGAATTTGATTTGAAAAGAAAAAAAAAAACTAGAATTTTATTTGTTCTCAAATGTGCTACAAGTGAATTTGATTTGAAAAGAAAAAAATTGATCCTAAATTTGGGAAGTAAAATTTGATTTTAGAAATGAGGTTAGGAATTTAGTTGAACTTTTGAGTAATGAAGAAAATCTTTAAGTTAAAAGTTTTTAGTGTAGAAGTTAAAATTTTTAGTAATGAAGAAAACTTTAAGTTAAAAGTTTTTATATGAGAAAATGATTAATATAAGTAAACTTTAAGTTAAAAATTTTTAGTATAGAAAATGATAAATATAAGTGACTTGAAGAAAAACTTTAAGTTAAAAATTTTTAGTATAGAAAATGATTAATATAAGTGACTATCTTTAGAGAAGTAAAATTTGATTTTAGAAATGAGTAAGAGAATTTAGTTAAAATTTTGAGTAATGAAGAATATAAAAGTTTTTAGATGAGAAAATGATTAATATAAGTAACTATTCTTAGTAAGAATAATTGTATTTTTAAAAAAATTAGATGATTTAGACTTTTATTTTTAATAATTAAATTTTTTTTATTAAAATAATTTTCAAAACTATTATTATATTTATAAGTAAAAGACTTATATCATGACTTTGCTTTAGGAAAGGAGAAGTGGAATTCAATATCATTAAAGGCCTATCCAAATATAGTAATCCATGCCTGAAAAAGAAAATGAAAAAAAATAGAAAAGAAAAAGAAAGAAAAGAAAGAAAAGAAAAAGAAATCGAACAAGAGAAAAAAAATTTAGGAAGGAGAAGCTTGAGGATTAATGCCTAATAAAAAATTGGTTCTATATTTGATCGTCTTAAAGTACAAGCCTTGAGAAACTCTTAAGCTTATAGATATAATATAGTAAGTAAAATTATTTTTAATGAAATTTTTTAAGTGGAATAATAAAAGAAGTAAATTCTAAATTTAGAAAATCTACAATACATTTCTGAATTAGATAGAAACTCATATTTTCATCTTTCTTAACTTTAAGAATTTCTAAACTTTAAGTTGGTCTCATTTAGTGAATATTTTTTCTAAATTAAACTGCTATATTTCTAAATATAAATTTTAGTAACTCCTAAATAAAATCATATACATATCATACATATGTAGTTTTTAAAGATTGAGGTGTCACTTGAGGACAAGTAACATTTTAAGTTTGGGGGATTTTGATACACCTAAAATATATAGACACACATTTCTATACCTATTATTGAGATATTGCGCTTTAATGGAATATATTTTTGTGTTTTTCTTGCAGATACAAATAAAAAAAGTGAAAAATTCTTAAATGAGTGAAAAAGGATCATATTTGGAGCAAAAAGGTGAAAAATATGCAAAAGAGTTTTGGCTCCTAAGCACTAGATCCGACATTTAAGCGACGGGTAAATAGAGAAGGTCGTGCTTAAGCGCCAAAGGTCTTGCGCTTAAGCGTCAGTGGAAGTTACTAGATGAGTAAAGTCAATTTTGGCAATTTTTAAAAAGGTTTTTGAGGCACCCATTGGCTTAATAGGTGGTTAGAACCACATTGGACAAAAAATTATCATAAAAGGATGCATCTCTTGGGGAAATACATCGAATCTTTTCAAGCTACCTTTTGAAAAATTATAAAAGAAAGAAGAGAGGACTTACAAAAGAGTCCTGAAAGGTCCAAAAAATTGTAGGTCCTGAAAGTATTGGAAAGTTTTGAAAGTTCTCATTTGGGGAGTTAGTTCAAAGAGATTTTTAGGCACCACGTTTACTTTTATTTTATCCTTGTTATTATTTTATTTTGAGTGATTGTAAAAAGAAGAGATTCAAAGGAACTTCAAGAGTTTGGTGGAGAACTTGAGATAAGTTTTTCTTTTTCTGTTTTGAGATTACTTTTGGTTTTAATTGAGAATTTTGTTGGTTTGACAATGATTTTTAGGCTCTAATACGAGATGTTAGCCCTCAGGTGGAGGGAATCGAGGGGACTCTAGAGTGAGAGCTAGTCTCTTCCCTGCCTAGCCGGTCTTGAGAACTATTCAAACTTTAAATTAGCCAATGTTCTTTATGACAACTCTACTAAGGGTAAATAATATTTTCGCTCTTATTTGGCACAACACAATTTTCATACTTCCACAGCAGAATACCTATACTTATTAATGATTTATGATAAAAAGAAAGATATTTTTTTTATTAAGTGCTTTTCATCTACAAAACTCTAGTTATCTTTTTTAGTTGTTACTATTTTGTCAAAATATCAAAATATGAAAAATATTTGAATTTTTATTACAACAAAATATAATCAGTTTAAGTAATTGTCTTTTTAAAAATAGAAAGTTTTCTAAAAGTGCATGTTGTATAAATTCCCCGTGGGTTCAATATTTAGGTCTTAATAAAAAATTCCTAGATTACTTGATAACGATACGTATACTTGCGTAGTATCCAAATACATATAAATTAAAAGTTAAATTCTTATCTTTCTTCAGGATCAAGTTTTTGGTTTTGTTGTAAACTAAGGAAATATAAGTGAAATATAATCTAAATTATTGTTGTATTGTGCATATTAGCAGAATAAAGAGAGATTAGCTTCAAACTCTTCTTCTAAATTTTAGGGACATCCTAGAACTATCTCCCACGTCCAAGCTAACCAACCCTTGGTTAAAACTTATGGAAACCAAATTTAGAACATGTTTTTTTATCTGCCGCACTTAAGCGCCGGATGTTGGCGCTTAATTACCGGTGCCCAATTTAGCACATCTCAACTTAACGTCGAAACACTCCTTCTAACATGTCTAAGTCATCTATTAAGCTCTTAGAATAATCACCAACTCAATAAATAATCAAAATACTACCAAAATTTTCTAATTCAGACACAAAAATATAATAATATAAACAAACACATAGATAACTCTAGGTGCCTCCCACAGAGCGCTCGGTTTAACGTTGTCAGGCGAGGTAACCAGTGCTTATTCTATTTCACCAAACATGAGAAAATCATTTAATTTAAGTTGGTCTCCTAAAATTAGGATTTCAACCTGTGACCATTCACTTTAAATGTTTTATCAGTTTTAGGATCTTTGATATCCATAGCTCCATAGGGATAAACTTTCATCACAACAAATGGGCCCCCACCTAGACTTAAGTTTGCCTGAAAATAATCTTAACCTAGCATTGTAAAGCAAAAGTTGTTGCACTGGCTGAAAATTTCTAGTAAGAATCCTTCGATCATGCCACGTCCTCATTTTTTCTTTGTAAATCTTAGCACTTTCATAAGATTCGTTCTTTATCTCTTCAAGCACATTTAAATGCAATAACCTTTTCTCACTTGCATCCTTCAAATTATAATTAAAATTTTTAATAGCTCAATATGCATTATTCTCAAGTTCAACTGATAAGTGACACGATTTCCTAAATATTAGCCTTTTTGGGGACATTCCTGTAGGAGTTTTATATGCAGTCCTATAAGCTCACAAAGCATAGTCAAGTTTTGCTGACCAATCCATTTTAGACGGATTTAAAAATTTTTCTAATATTCTTTTAATTTCATGATTGGATAATTCAGCCAAACCACTTGTCTGAGGATGATAAGTAGTATCAGTTCTATGGTTTATATGATATTTCATTAGTAATTTCTCCATTATTGTATTTAATATTCATTCTTAAAAACTTTGCAACACTTTGACCATTGCATCGAGGTAAGGCTACATCTTTTATCTACTTAGATACATACTTTATTGCTAACAATATATATAAATTTTTGAAAAATGGTATAAATGGTCCTATGAAATCTAATCCCCAAACGTCAAATATCTCAACTTCTAACACATATTTGAGGGGCATCTCATTCGTCCTATAAATATTGCCTACTCGTTGACATTGATCACAAGTTTTAATATAAGCATTAAAATCTTTAAAGATTGTAGGCCAACAAAATCCATATTGTAAAATTTTGTATGCTATTTAATAAACACCAAAATGTCCCCCAAAATCATAATTATCACATTTTTTGATAATTACATAAGTTTCTTCTAAAGGCACATATCTTCGAATAATAAGATCCTTTCCTTATTTATATAAAAATGGGTCATCCCAAAAATAAGTCAATATAAATTTCCTTTTTTGTTGGTATGTTATTCTATATGGTATAGCATCATTAACAATGAAGTTCACAATGTCGGCATACCGTGGAACATGCCACTCACTAACATAGAACAATTCTTCATCTGGAAAATGTTCATTAATTTCTTTTTCAAAATTGAGTGGTTTTTCCAATTAAAGCTTGGACATATAATCAACAATTTGATCTCAACCTTCTTTTTTCCTTAAATAATTATTAGCAGAATGATCTGTATACACTATACATTTAGTTCCAATTAACTATGATCTAAATTTATCAAAAGCATATACTACTGCTAATAACTTTTTCTCAGATGTGGTATAATTAATTTGAGCTTCATTAAGAGTTCTACTAGCATAGTAGATAACCTTGAAAATTTTATCATGCTTTTCTCTTAAAACAGCTCCAATAGCATAATCACTAGCATCACACATTAATTCAAAAGGTTTTTCCTAATCTGGGGAAATAATAATTTGTGCAGTGACTAATTTTTCTTTTAATAATTCAAAAGCTTTAAGGCACTCCTTATCAAAATTAAAAATCACATCTTTTTCAAGTAAATTGCGTAGAGGCTTAGCAATTTTTGAAAAGTCTTTAATATATCACCTGTAGAATCCAACATGTCCTAAAAGCTCTTAATTTCCTTCACACTTCTTGAGTGAAGTAAATTAGTGGTTATTTGAATTTTTGCAGGGTCTACTTCCATCCCATTTTATGAAATTTGATGTCCCAAAACTATTCCTCCTGCTACCATAAATTATCATCTCTTCCAGTTAAGAACTAAATTTGTTTCTTTACAGAGCTTAAGAACTTTTGATAGATATTCTAAACAAGATTCAAATGATGTTCTAAACACTAAAAAACCATCCATAAAAAATTCAATCCCTTTCTCAAGTAAATCACATAAAATTATCATCATGCATCTTTGAAATATAGTAGGTGCATTACATAAACCAAAGGACATTCTTCTAAAAGAAAATGTACCATAAGGACTGGTCAAAGTTGTTTTCTCTTGATCCTCAGGAGCTATTTGTATTTGGTGATAACCAGTATAACTATCTAAAAAAATAAAAGTAATTAGTCAATACAACATTTGATCTAGAAAGGGTAGTGAAAAATGATCTTTCCTATTGGCGAGATTTAATTTTCTATAATCAATGCATATTCACCATCCTATGACTTTTCTTATTGGAATTAACTCATTATGTTTATTCAAAGTCACAGTCACTCCTTTCTTAGGAATTCAGTGAATTAGACTAACTCATGCACTATCTGAAATATGGTAGATAATTGCAACATCTAACCACTTTAGAATTTCTTTCTTAACAACTTATTTCATAATAGGATTCAATATCCTTTGAGGATCAACCCTGGGTTTGCAGTTCTCTTCCATATGAATTCTATGCATATAATTGAAGGACTAATTTCTCTTATATTAGAAATTGTCCATCCAAAGGCTGTCTTATAACTCTTTAAAGTGTTCATCAAACTCTCTTCTTCATTCATAGTTAATTTTGATGAAATTATAACAGGTAATGTAGAGGAATCACATAAAAAGGCATACTTCAAATGTTCAAAAATAAACTTCAACTCAAGCTCAGGAGGTTTTTCAATTGATGGACAAAAAAAGTCTCTTTTTCGGTTGTGTCCAAAACTTCAAAACTTTGTCAAACATAACTTGAATCTTCCTTATATAAATCTTCATATTGATCCAATTCTTCTTCTTGCTTGTGTTCCATATCTTTCATCTTAGATTTCTCTTCATAAGTTATTTTGAAATGACATTCACTTAAGTATCTTATAACATCCATTCTATAACATCCATCACCTTTACCTTCTGCAAGGTATTTTATTGATTTAGAAATATTAAATGTAACTGTTTGATCATTGATGCACATAGTTAATTCTCATTTTTGCACATCTATCATTACTCATCCTGTGGCTAGGAAAGGTATCCCAAAAATGATAGGTATCTCCTTATCTTCCTCCATATCTAGCGCAATGAAATCAATATGAACATTAAATTGACCACTTTCACTAGTACATCTTCTATAACTCCTTTAGGATATGTTATTGATTGATCTGCTAACTGCGGAGTTACAGTAGTAGGGGTTATTTCTTCTAATCCCAATCTTTTAAATAATGAAAATGACATAAGGTTGATGCTTGCTCCTAAATCACATAAAGCTTTTCCATAAAATCTGTCTCCTATTGCACATGGAATTGTAAAGCTAATAGGATCCTTAAGCTTTTTGGGAAGCTTTTTTTTTTAATTATAGCACTACACTCCTCACTAAGGGTCACAGTCTAATTATCTTCAAACTTCATTTTTATGTTAAGAATATCCTTCATAAACTTCTCTTAGCTTAGCATTTGTTCTAGAGCTTCAGCAAATGGAATATTAATTGTAAGTTTCCTAATAATTTCCAAAAATTTTGAAAATTGCTTATCCAAACGTTTTTGCCGAAGCCTCTGAGGAAATGGAGACGGTGGTTTTTCCAAATCAACTTTAAGTGGGGAAATAGGTCTCTCTGAACCTTTCAGAGCATCTTCTTTTGGTTCTTCAATCTCTTCTCTCTCCACTTCATTCTCTTTTTGAACTCTACCTTCCAATTCTCTTCAAATTCTGAGTTGAACGGCTTTTTCTTCCTCTTTATTCTGATCTTTCAAATTTATTTTCTTATTACTAGGAAGTGGTCCTTGGGATCTATTACTTAATGAATTTGCTAGTTGCCCTAATTGATTCTCAATTTTTATAATAATAGTTCCTTGACTTTGTAACTGATTTCCCACTTGTAACACCAGTTCTTCAATATACAACTTCTTCTCATTAAATTATGGATTATACTTAAAATCTGGAGGACAAGTAAGTCTATAATTACTCTTCTCTTGGTTGTTCTAGTTTCCCAATGGGTTTACTTGATTGCTCCCCCATTGCTGATTATTACCACCTGAAGTATTATTTCAGTTAAAGTTGGGATGGTTCTTCTAACCTGGGTTATAATAGTTTGAATATAGGTTATTCTGCTTAGTGTTTATGGTAATGAAAGTCTCTAATGATGCTTGAGAATCTACCATTTGACCTAATGAATTCTTTTTAGTCATGAGAATTTGTTGAGAAAAAATCATTCCAAATTTGTCTAACTTCCTTGAAATTGCTACAACTTGATTTGCTAGCATGGTAAAAGTATTAGTTTCATGAATATTGGCTACTTTCTTAAGATTTATACTTTCAAAAGGCCATTAAAAATTATTTGTAGCCATTTATTCAATTAAAGCACAAACATCATGAAATTATTTTGACATCAATGAACCACTAGCAGCGACATAGATAATAAATTTAAGAGATCCAACTAATCCATTATAAAATGTTTGAATTATTAAACAATTTGGTATAACATTGTGTGGACACTTTCATAAGAGTTTGTTAAATCATTCCCATGCTTCAAAAATAGAATCTCCTCAAACCGACAAAAAAATGTAATATGATTTCTAAGCTTCATAGTTTTTTATGGTGGAAAATATTTAGCAAGGAATTTCTTTGCTAAATCACTTTAGGTTCTGATAGATGTTGGTGATAACGAATGTAACCATATCTTAGCCTTATCCGTCAGTGAGAAAAAAAATAACCTAAGTCTTATAACATCATCTGATACACCATCATATTTAAATATAACACATAATTTTAGAAAATTGGCAAGATGTAAATTTGGATCATTAGTTGGTGCTCCCCCAAACTGATTATTTGATACTATTTAGATAATAGCAAGTTTATGCCAAATGAATTATCCACTACAGTAGGGTTTTGAATACTACAATGAAGTTCATCCACTGTAGGGTTTGCATAATCTCTTAAAGGTCTAAACTCTTTAACATTTTGATTATTTTGATTCACCATTTCTTGAAATATTTCAGTAATTTTTAAGTTTTTAATTTATCTAATAGTTTTTTCTAATTTAGAGTCATAAGGCACAAGTCCTGTGGAACTTGAGCTACACATACATTATTATAAAACACATAAAATAAAATAAATTAAAATTAAAATAAAAACACACAAATAAGAACTTTATATAAAAACACTACTACAATATTCAGTAAATAAATCTTAAAGTTTAAATAAGACTTTGTAAAAATAAAAATTTTGCTTTCAAAAAACTTCTTTTGAAATTTTTTTTATTTTCCGTATTTTTTGTATTTTGCCCAACAACAGTGGCAAGAAATTGATTATGATTTTCTATATAGATGTAAAATATGATGTATGTGATTATATGCTTAATTTCCATAATGATTATTCTTAATTTGCCACAAAGCCAAAAATTTGATCCCGAGCAAAAGCTAGGTAATTTTTCAACTATGAAGCAAAGAAGAATATAATTATAACTTTAAATATGGGATACTACATAAGTATACATATCGCTATCATGTAATATAGGACTTTCTGATTATGTCCCGAATATTGAACCCACCACAGGGAAAATGGCTATATGCTTTTTAGGAATTTAGAAATTTTAGATGACAAAAATCATCTTAGCAAAATATTCTTACTTAAACTTAAGATGCTAAAATAGGAATGCAAATTCGATTGTTTTTGTAATTTTTTTTGTTTATGAAAATAAACTAAGCAACTGATTAACTTAACTAAATACTTGCAAGATGAAGGTGATATAAATAATATTTCTTTTTCCATATCATGAATCATTAATAAGTAGAGAAATTCTATTATGTAAGTATTCTAAATGTATTGTGCCAAATAGAAGCAATAATATTCTTTACCCTTACCAGAAATGCTATAAAGAACATTGGCTAATCTATAGTTTGAATAGTCTTGAAGACCGGTTAGGTAGGGAAGATACTAGTTCTCACTCTAGAGTTCCCTCTTCTTCCTCCACCAAGGGGATAACATCTTGTATCAAAACCTAAAAATTTAAATCAAAATGGGGGATTTAGCCCGTCACTCTAAAGTCCTCTAATTCTACACCTCTGGAAAGTTTATTTCCCTATTTATTTGCACTCAAACTCATGAACTACATTCTCATCCATTAAATTATTATGTGATTCTAACCTTTTGTTAGTTGAGATAATATCATCTCATATCTTATATATTCTCACAACAGGTATTAACATCTTAATTGGCCAAATCATGCCAACTCCTTCCAACAATGAAGCCTATACTTCACACAATTTCCTTTCAACACTCAATCACTTATCATCTTAAGGAAAAAGATAAATAAAATTACTTAGAATCCATGGAGAAAACTCAACCATACATGAGTATAAAAGTTGAAATCATGCACACAAACAAGAAATCTAAATTAAAACTAAGTGTAGTCACAAAGATAAGCACTTATCTAAAATCCTCTACATCAGATGTCTTGAAGTTCCTTTGAATTCTCTTCCTTCACTCAAAATAAAAACTAACATTTAAAATAAAAAAAGTGGTCGGCGGCAGCGATGACGATGGCAACGACGAAAAATTAGATGGATGATGGCTATAAATTTTATGGATGACTGACTTCCTCTCCTGGAAAATTTATGACTTTTTTTATAAAAATCCAAATAGTGCTTTGGTGTCTCTTTAAAAAGGTGTTTTCATTCAATGAATCTTCCAGAAGTTGCCTCCTCAAAAGCCAATTGAATGAATTTCCATGTCCATGGGCTATCTCCCACATTTTTACCAAGGGTTGCATCAAAAACCACTTTAAAAATCCATTCAAATGAAATAATTCATCTCATAACTACTTCTGGCGCTTAGGTATGGGGTACTTGGCACGTAGGCGCTGCTCCTCTAGCACTTAGGCGTCAACTTGGGTGCTTAAGCGCCCCTATTCATTTTTTGCGCCTTTCTTCATTTTTGCTCCAAATTTGACCCTTTTCACTCCTTTCGGCATTTTTCATCATTTTGATTGTACCTAAAAGAAAAACACACAATTACCTTTTATTAAAGCAAAATATCTCAAAAATAAGCATAAAAATGTGTATAAAAATACTATATATTTTAGGTGTATCTCATAGCTATGATCAAAATCCTTAATTTTGCCCTCAGTTTATAACTTTATGAAGAAAAGTTACATTTCATGTATATCTAGCTGTTTAGATGTGTTCATCTCACTTAGATGAAAGAGTAGGAACAACCCACACTTAATTAGATTGAGTTTTAAACAAGATCTTAGGGATAGAACACGAATGATTCTTGTGTGAGGGTGATCGAGGATAATGAACAAATGTCATCCATTTCCTCTTGTATGAATCAAACGACAGAGGGCATGCCAGGCAAAGGAATGGTACATGAACTGTAAGTTGAGTCAGCGTCTTGCATGGATAGGCCAGCGAATTGAAGTGCATCTTTTCGGGTTCGAAGCTGTCGAGGAATGACTTGGTTGCTGATACACCTAACATATATAATCTTTATGTACACATTTTTATACCTAGTTTTGAGATGCTGGACTTTAATATAAGGTATTTGTATGTTTTTTTTTTAGGTACAATCAAATGGATGAAAAATGGTGAAAGGAGTGAAAAGAATCAAATTTGGAGTAAAAATGAAGAAGTTGTGCAAAAGAACATTGGCGCATAAGTTCCTAGAACTAGCGCTTGCATGCTAGAAGTACTTATTTGGTGATTCAATGAATTTTGATGAATTTTTGAAGAGGTGTTTGAAGAAACCCTTGGTGAAAACGTGGGAAATAGTTAATGGACATGAAAATATATTTAATTGGCTTTTTAAAGGAGGCAAATCTTGGAAGATTCATTGAATGTGGACACGTTTTGAAGAGACACCAAGGCACCTTTTGGAAAATTATAAAAGAAGACTTGGATTGAGGAACCAAGAGGGTGCTAACCCCCTTCCAATCATCCACACATGCTGCCGATGCACATAGCCACACGCTTCCGCCCCCTTTTATTTTTAGTTTGAGTTGTAGTTTATATTGTAAGTGAAGAAAGAGATTCAATGGAACTTCAAGATTTTTGTGGAGAGGATTTAAGATAAGTTTTGATCATTGTGACTATATTTATTTTTAATTTAAACTTGTTGTTTTTTTGTATGATTGCTACTTTCAAACTTAAGTGTGCTTGTGTTTTCTGCATAAATTCAAAGTAGGTTTCCTTATTTTTTCCATAAAATGATAAGTGTAGGTATTGGATGGAATTTGTGTGAAGTAGTATATTTAATGTTGGAATAAGTTGTGATGATTTTAAACCTTGTACTTCATTTACTTAATTTGGTCAATTAAGATGTTAATATCCGTTGTGAGAACATGTAAGATCTGAGGTGATATTGTCTCACTCAACAAATGGTAAGAATCACATGAGATTGTATGGATGAGAATGTAATTCTTATGATTGATTGCAAATAAATAAGGAAATAAACTTTAAGGGTGTAGAATTAGAGGACTTTAGATTGATAAGCAAATGCCCCTAATTTGATTTATACTTTTAGGTTTTGAAACGAGATGTTAGCACCCAGGTGGAGGGAGAAGAGAGGACTCTAGAGTGATATTTAGTATCTTCCCTACCTAACAAGTATTCAAGGTTATTCAAACTTTAAATTAGCCAATATTTTTTATAGCATATATAGTAAGGGAAAGGAATATAATTGCTCCTATTTGACATAACACAATTTGAATACTTTCACAATAGAATTCTTATACTTGTTACTGATTCATGAAAATGAAAAAGATAATTTATTTATATTGTCTTCATTTCACAAATATCTATTTATGACTAATTAGTTGTTTACTTTTCTTTCAATTATAAAAAATTTACAAAAGGAATCAAACTTTCATTCTTCTTATTGCATCTATAATTTGAGTAAGAATATTTTTCTAAATAGAATTTGTTATCTAATTTCTTCTAATTTTAGTTGCATATTATTAATTGTTTCGGTGGGATTGATATTTGAGGATTAATAACAAAGTCTTGTATTACTTGATAACAATACGTATATTTGCGTAATTTCCCATATTTAAATATAAAAACTGTATTCTTATTTGTTTCAAAGTCAAGTTTTTGTCTAGCTGTTGTTGGTGATTAAGTTTTCGATGCTGTTGCAAAGTAAGAATTATAAGGAAAAAAATAAGAACATACATTGTATTGACATATAAAATCGAGATTAGTTGTCGTGTGGATGAGTAGAAAATTAGGGAATTTTTTATTTAAACTAATTTAGTAACTTCAAAAAATCATATCTTGGGGTAGAAAAATCAGAAAAATAAAATAAAGATACGTCTATGTTCAGTAAACAAAAGAGAATTATGTGGACTAAATATTAAAATTATTTTATTTATATTTATTTTTAAATTAAATAAATACATTGAAACTTGTTTAAGTAATAAAAAATTAATTATTAATCACCATAATATGAAATTAGGAGAGTTTATTCTACATGTCCTTATGAGTGTTTTCTGATTTTTCCAACGTCAAAGGGCACTTCTATGACTAAAAGCCCTAATTTTCAAGGATTGGCAGTTAAAATTTAATTAAATATTAAAAAAATAAAAAATAAAATAAATCTAAATTTAGATCAGGTAGGTTCATTATGGTCAGATGACTCTAAGAAAATAAACATCAAATTTGAAGATCAGAATTTAATTTCTTACTTTAAATTCATTTAAAAAATTAATAAAAATTAGAAAAATAGAAATCTTTTGAAATATCAAAAAAAATTTAAAAGTTGAAGAAAATTATGTTGTAAAATCCCTGTAAAATTTGGAAGTAAAAACAAATATTTTAAATGTAAAATTGTATTTTAAAGTTAATAAGAATTTTAGCTTAGAATAATTATAAGAAACTAAAATAAAAATTTAAAAAAAAATGATAAAAATTTATTTGGGATGTTCCTCAAGACATGAGGAATCTAGAAAGTTATTTTCTTATAACAAAAAACCACTTTAAAATATTTTCATAAATTTTTGAAGATGTAAAAAATTACTTTTAATATTTAAATGAATTTTCTTACCTTTTTGTGTAAAATAATTATAAAAATAAATAAAATATCAAAAAATGTAAAATAAATTGCACTGAGTTCCTTAAGGTTAGAGAGACTTGTGAAAAATATAATAGTTAGTTTTTATAATAAAAATGAATTTTCTAATTATTTAATCATTAAAATCATATAAAAATCATAAAAATTATAATATAATTTAAAAATTCACAAAAATTACTTCTGAGGTCCTCTAACCGAGGTGAACCTCCCAAATTTGTTTTATAAATAGAGAATATTTTGGTTAAATAAAAGAATTATCATTGAAAATACCTAATTTATCTTAGAAATAAATATTAAATATTAAATAAAAAATAGAAAAACAAAAATTTTCCTCTAATGAGAGGGTTAGCCCATGAGCAAGGTAATAACAAAATCTCAAATCACTTGGGATTAAATTTATGAAATTATGAAGTAAGGAACCCAAGGGGAAAATGAAAATTTTGGAATTTTGAATTCTAATCAAGATTTAGGTCAAATCAGGGAGAAATTAAGCAATAGTTGTAATCATTAATACCTTTGACGTGATTAAATTCTAAGGGTAAAGAGGGTAGGAACCAATTTACACCATTTGCTACAAAAGAGTAAAATTGCAATTTCCTAAATTGTTATAGGTTGGAAGTTGATTAATTTGGATGATTCTAATGTAAGGACTAAACACAAAGCTGATAAAATAGTCACTCAATTAGTGAGTTAATGTCTTACAGTTATGGGCTCTCAATAGGTTGGAAGTTGATTAAATGCAAAGACATTAACTCATTAATTGAAAGCCCCTAATACATAATTAAGTGATTGTTTGACTTTTGAATAAGGATTAAACACCTAGCTACTTTATATTTTCAAATTTACAAAAAAGGATTTAAGAACTTGGTAGTGACATAAGTTTGATCTAAAATGACTTAATGAGGATTAGAAAAGTGAATGCAATAAATTAAAAACGTCTTTAAAACACTATAAGTTCAAACCTGATCAAAGGAGTAAGAGATTTCTTAATAGCTATGTTTATCGCTAAGGGTACTTATTCACATAGTTCTTAAATATAACTTCAAATGAATGGCTAGTTACCCTACTCATGGGTTATCCCAATATTAAAGTTCACTGAACACAAGGCAAAACATTACAAATAAAGCTTAATTTAATCAGGATTGATTAATCCGACAGAAGAATAAGGTTAAATGAACTAGAAATGATTCGAGATATTTCAAAGGTATTTTGGGTTATGTCCTGAATATCTTTGTAAGATTTTAAATATTTCAAAAAACATTTGAACTTACTGATCTTTGTTGGAGAAAATTATCCTCAAGACTCATAGGGATCCACCAAGATATTCACAAAGTTAAATAAAATACCCTACCCTACTTATCCTACAGTTGAATCAATTGCTTAAGGGTTTGAGCCTTGAATAAGGTATTCAAATCCTTATGAGCAATTGGGGATATTTGTTTTTGCCACATATGGATCATCAGGCTAGTATGATCCAGAGATCTTAGTAGCGCGGGCAATGAAGATATTTCTTATATGTGTTAAATACGGGATACAAAGTGGGACTGATGATACTGTTCACCAAAACTTGGTAAGAAGTTACCCCATATACTCTTAGGTTGTCGGTAATATCAATACGATCAAGATGATTAACTCGTGGACAATCTAAATTTTTTAAAAAAACATTTAAATATAATCAAAGCCCGTTCTCAAAATATCACTACTCTCGATTGCTAAATAAAACTTTATATGCATGAAGAAGTAAAAGAGTTTTGATTGAAAAATTCTTGACGTCCACTAATTAATCATCCTAATTAGGCTAAAACATGCCCTCTTGAGATTGTTTATCCAGTAGATTCTTTCCAAGGTTAGAAGCACACAACTTAGCTCTGAGTGCCCACCTTTACTAAAGTCTTACATTTAGCCTAGTCTTTCATATGTGATAGTGGGTTTTGTTTTGCTTGATTTGCGTTTTTCTAAAAATTTGCTCAAATTTCCTAAACTTTCTTAAACTTGTTGCATTTATTATATTAGGCTTGTTACACGGACCCCTTTTTGCAGTAGTAGCAGAGGCCCAGATACACACATTTATATTTTATAAGCATTTTCTTACTACAACAATTTCTCTTACTAACTCTCTACTTTTGCATTTATTAATTAATTGCAAGACCTTCAAGATAGAGAACAGTAATCAGTTTACCTAGGGCGGATAACCCCAAAACCCAAACACATACCTTTTAACTAATTGGATTAACAATAATTGAAAGAAAAGCATAAGACATTAGTTACTAAACCTGGAGCAGTTACCAACAAGGACAATTGGAGCAAGCCATGGAAAATGGAGGGTGACAATCTGCAACAACAAAATAAGTCTAAATCATCTAAATCTTTCTTAGAGTTAAACTATAAGCCATAGGACTTTGAGCTAGTTGGCCTAGTGTTACATAAATCCTCACCTTATCTTTAGGCATTTGCACAATCATGTCGTCCAATATAAGTATTAACTTGCTTTAGGATTCTAAGTTCATTGTGCGATATGATGTAAATCCTCCTATCTTCTAGGCTATTTAGATAATCAAATTTTATGCAGTTATAAGTTTTATAATTAATAATTGGCAGGATTGAATAATAAATAACTTTGCTTAAAAAACATAAAGCCTAATAATAAGATAGCTTGGGAAGTCACTGAGGTTCACGTCTGTCCCGTGACGTCCCCTAATCTTCACTACTTTGTTTCTAAAAATAACTATTCTTACTAGATCCTTTCCTACTTTTTATTTCTTACAAACTACCTTAAGAACCCAAAGTTTAAATATCTTAAAGGCAAAAAACCTGATCTTTATCGAGAGTTTTCTTAAGGCGACTTCACTCATTTAGGACATAATTAACTACAGGGGCTTGCCCATATAGAAAACTTCAGAACCCAGATAATATAATCCTACATAATCTTTCCATTATGTAGGGGAACCTATTAGTCATACACAAGGTTTACAGACCTAATAGATTTCATACTTTTCATTAGTTTATATGATTGAGCTCAATTTCAAGTAGTATGCCTATCTCTGGTGATGGTGTAATTCTTGTAGTGTCATGTTCGATCACTTAAGCTATTAAAATGTATGAGACGTTGTTAGTCTCATATTTTCAGAATTAAAATTTTATTTTCCCCCATCAAAATTATACATGTATTAAATCACAAAAATACGTTTCACAATTAAAAAAAAATGACCAACACCCTTCGATTCATTTTGTGTATACAAATTTGAGCACTAGTTCTTTCCCTTAAATTGAAAGATATAGACCATTGGGAATGCCTTTTATGTTGATGTAATCAGGGAAAGTTATAGAATTATTATTTAGAGTAATGATGGAAAATAAGTATCAAAAGACTCAACTGGTCACCATTTTTCAATGTTAAAATTAACAAGGAAGTTTTTCCATAAACACTACTTATCGCTAGATAAAACGTACAAGTGTTTTTATGAATGGAAGAATAGGGAGTCATATTTGATTAAGAGATATCGCTTATCTTTATTGATTTTTTTGAGAAATTGATTTAGCTAGCATGATTGAGGCCAAGGTGATTGGAAGACAACAACGTATTTGGCATATAACCTTCATGTTTCCATCAAAACATATGTACTTTCAATGATATAATCTTTCAAATAAAAGAAAGGTAGAGTCAATGCTGAAATTTTTCCCCCAAAATGTTTCTCCACACTAAAAAATATGGAATAATAAGCAAATTGAACTACTAACATCATAACAGAAATATAAAAATAAGTCTAACAAAAATTCTCTAAGAGATAGAAAAATAATGATTATATATCTATCCTTCCACAACTTCTCGCAACTGATTAGAACGTAAATAGTTGTGCTAACTTATCTAGCATAATTTTCAGGATTTATTTGATCTTACTTCTGTTGTTATGTAGACAAGTTGGCTTCTTGGTTTCCTTTTGCTGTGATGATTTTAGAGTTAGTTTTTGTGACACCCATAACATTTACGGTGATTTTTTTTGTAGAGCATTGATGGAATAAAACAAAAAAAAAGGCTCAACTGATTACCATTATTCTACTTTTATTATGCATCATTTAAGCGTTTCCATGCTATTTCATCATAACATGTTATTTTTGCACAAGTTTAACATGCTTCTTTTAGACAATTGTAACCATAAAATGAATATGAGATTGTAGAGAAAGTTAAATGAGCAATTAACATTAACAATAAAGTTTGTCTAATTAATGAGTATTTTCGGAGAAATCTATGTAAGACACCTTGTGTTTCATCGTCATCTATGTGCGACAAATGGATTGGCAAACTAATGAAAGCTCATTCTAGTTAGATTCACAACATGTTCCTGATGTTAAAAACTATATTATGTGATTTAGTAGATGAGTTCTAGTCTAAATATGGTTTTCATGGATCTACGTGATTTACAACCCAAGAAATTCTAGCCATCACAATTTTCATTATGTCACATAATGAGTCCATTAATGTTATTTCTGAGCATTTCTAACACTCTATGGAGATAATCAACAAGTATTCCACATAGGGTGCGAACTCTTTGGTGAAAATGTTTGTGTTTATTCTCAGATCATTAGACTTAGCTTTTGCACAAACACCTCAGAAAATTTGTAAAGATCTGAGGCACATGTCATTTGTTAAGGTGTTGTTCTCCTTATCTATTATAACATTAGTACAAGAAAGAAAATTTAGAAATAACTTCTGAACACTATTTTCTATAGAAAGGATTGCTTTGGAGCAATTAAACACACATAGCTCGACGCATGTGTTGGTAAGGAGGAGAAGATCAAATATATCAGAAGGTGTGAGTCTGGAACAAATAATATATTAGTAGTCAGTAATTTTAACATGTATTTTACATTTGTGATGGCTAGCTATGAATGGAATGCACACAAGATAAAATTTTTAAATTTACAACCTCATGACCCGAATACAAATTTTTGTTGCCTCCTCAAAGTTGGTAAATTTTAGAAATCACTAGAGTATTTCCATTTCAGGGAATCTACTAATATTATAATTATTCAAAAAAAAAATTACCTAGCTGTTTCATGATATCCGTTGCAACGGGGATTTTTAAAGACACATCAAGATGCGAGGTATCACCTTCCAAATTTTAAGCACAATAGCTCAGAGATTAGAGGGAGGAATGCACTCTTCAATAAAAGACACTCATCATTATGGAGTGTCATCAAGAGAGCATTCAGTGAATGGGAGAAGTGGTCATACTTTGAGATCCACTTACATATTCATTCAAAAAATAAGTGAAGATAGTTGTTGCAACAACAATGCTCCATAATTTATACTAAGACATCCATCCTGAGTTGATATTGACTTCACGATCTTAGAGGAGAATCCTATCAGAAAGCCTAAGAATGTTAGCCAACATCGGGTCGGACATTCAATGCATGAAGAAGACTTTAGTACTAACGAATACAACACTTCTGAAGGAGAACACCTCAAAGAGATGATATAGTTAAGAGAAGAAATTAATGATGCTTTAGAGAATTCAACAAATGTATTTATGTAGCATTACATAACTATTTTTTGTTCATGATTCATAATTTAACTCTGCATGAGATCCTTGGATGGATATTTTCTAAATATTTGTGGTAATCCATATTGTAGCTTTCTTTTTACTTTTTGACAACCTTTTATTATTCATTTTAAGACTATTTTTTTTTTATATTTCTTGAAGGTTGTATATGCATAATTTTGGTTAATTGAAGCTAGAGTGTACTATAGTAAAAGGAAATATGAGTTCAAGAGCATCAGGTACCTCGAAAGTTTTGCTTTGCCATCACAGCGATTGGTGTGTTCAGTACCAATCAGGACGAAAATGTAGCTACAAGAAAAGATTTTACTCTTGTCCCAGAAATAGAACTCTAGAAGCTTGTGACTTTTTTCATTAAGTTGGTGACACTGATGAGTTCCCTTCATAACGTGATTGAGTGAGGATATATGCTGGCATAGAGAGGAGATTGTCCTCAAGACTTGATCATCAAGACTTTAAGATTAACATCATTTTAGGCTTTCTCCTTACTGTGGTTGTTCTCATTATTATTGTTAGAAGATTTAAATTAATTACTTACTTTTTTTTTGTAATAAAAAATTTTGCACTATACTAATGTTTTTTTTATAGCATGTCCTCTTTCTATTGTTTCGTTATAACTATTATGAAAAGTAGTCTTATTCAAATTTATCACATATATAAGAGCAAAATATAAGTTCTCATCAAAAACTGCAACAACAAGCATATCTCCCAATTAGACTCTTGTATCTTCATCAACAACTTTCTGACAGCTCTTAATAGTCTGCTTCTATAGGAAGGAGCTTTACAGTTGCTTCTTGAAAAAGCACTAACCACCCAAACAAACCCTAAATCAAAGATGAGCAAACCGTGCAGAGCAATATAAATTATTATATAGAAGAAAAGTAACTAAGCTATACTACTAATAATATGTAAATTTTTAAGGGAAAATTAATCTATTTAAACAATATTAACTTCTTTCTAAACCTAAAAATGTCATTTGGATTATGCATGAGGATTAGAGAACTAAACAGATGAGATTTATAGAAAAAGAGTTAGAAGTAGAGTGCATAATAACATAATGTCGGTAGTCAACATGGAAAAGATATTTAGTTTAATTTAATATATATATATATATATATATAGTATTTAAATTCTTGAAAATACAAGACCGAACCGATCTCATATATGTAATAGTTTAAATAGAAGAGTACAACACAACATGTGACGTAACTTTACCAAAAATAGACACGTTACTTGATAGTGAAGTTCGATTAAATAAAGTAAAGAGTTTATGACATCTGTTTTAGTTTGCGAAACCTTTATGTTGATTGATAAATTCCTCTATCTGATGAAAATGATTAGATAGGGTTTATATTAAACTAAGTTCCATATTTTCCTAAAAAGGATAACCCCTATAGTTAATTACATCTTAAAAAATCATAATCGCCTAAGAAAACTCTCAATTTAGATAAGAATGTATTATCTTCAAGAATCTAAAAGTTTAGGGTTTTAAAGGTAGATTAAATGAGAACAATTATTTTCAAAATTTAAAGGTAGAAAACTAGGGGATATCATAGATCCTGAGGAGAACCTCAGTGACTTCCCAAGCTAACCTAAATTTTGAAAATAATTAGCTTGAATGATTGGCTTCAATTTTGAGAAAAAATTTTTAGATGTTTCATCCTGCTAATTATTATTATTTAGAGCTTACACTTGCATGATAGGATCATACAAGTAGCTTGAATGATTGGAGGGTTTATGTTGCATCTAACGATGATCTCAGAGACTAAGGCGTGTTAGAGCTTAATTTGCACAACATGGCTCTAGAAAGGCCTAAAGATGAGTTGAGGATTTAAGTTGTGCTAGAGGAGCTACCTTGAATTTCTATTGCTTGTTATTTAATTCTAAGAAAAGATTGTTGTTGTAAATCCACTTGCTCTCTCGAAGTTGCTCTTCTATAAATTCTTGTCATGTTGCCCACATTGTTAGCTCCAAGCTCCTCATTGAAGTGATAGCTCTGGGTAAGAACTTATAGTTTTAAGTTTATGTGACAAGTTTTATAGTTGTGTTGTTCAAATATCTTTACGAGGATTTTATTTGAAATAGAGTGACACCAGTTAGGATCCCAAGGGACTCTCATTCTGACACCACTTTTTCCTTTTAGATTTACTTAGTCTACATAAGTTGTTAAGCTCATCTAAACCAGAGAACTGCCATCAGCACATGTAGGTTACCTCATTCAAGAAATCTTCATAAACCCAAAAGGAGTGTATTACGCTCATTCATTGTTTTGAAAGTGTAGATTTAATTTTAAAAATGTGTTTTTTATATTTTTTAGTTTTGGTTTAGTTTTCCATATAAAGAAAATACATGCATGTATTACAATGCAAAAAATATATATACAAACCCGGGCCTTTGCTACAGTTTCATGGTTAGCATCATAAAGTATAATATATTTGTAAGAAATTAAAAAAAATTACAGGAAAGTAAACAGAAGCATTGATCCACAAAAATAATATACTGTTTTAAGTACCCTTTTTATATCTATTTTTGGTGATATTCCATTTTAAAGAAAGGTATTTTTGTGTTTTTGTTGCAGGTGTACTATTTTTAGGCATTTGGAGCAAAAATGGCAAAAAAATAAAAATTTGGAGCAAAAACAGCCAACTGGGGTTTGACGCATGATACGCCAAACTGACGCACGATGCACCAAAATCCAGAGCGTTGGCGCAAGATGTGCCAAGCATGGCATTTTAAATTAGGGCGATTCGAGAAGAATTTTGCACAAATTTTCAAAGGGACACTTGTCCTAAGCAATCCATGGAGTGATTCAATGCATGTAGACACTTTAGAAGTTTCAATTTGAAGAGATTGACTCTTGGGTCAAGGAGGCACATCTTTTGAAGTTCAAAGTTTTGACTTTTGAATTTTGGTTGGAATTGAGATTCTTTTCAGAGAGGAGAGGCAGCCAATAAAAGGGAACTTCTGAAGGGACTTAGAAAGAGGGAGATAAAAAAAGTTAGAGAGAGAGAGGATAGACGTGAGTTAGAGAGAGAAAAAGGAGAAGATTTTCTTCTAGTGTTGTAAGAGGAGAGGAAAGGTTAGAGATTTATTCTTTATTACATTTCTAAGAGAGAATTGGGTAAGATTGCAAAGAGGGAAAGGATTAGAGAGAACTTTTAAGGATTTGCTTGGGAAGGATTGTGAGTTAAGTTATACTTTTCATTTCTTTTGTTTGTAAACTTGTTTTTATATATGAAATCCATGTTTTACATGAATTCTGAGTATTCTTCTTTATCCTTATCCCTTATTTAAAGAAATGGTGTTTTGAAGAATTGATTTTATTTTTTACGGTTTTGAATGTCAATAATTTGTGATGATTTGAACTCCGATCTTCACTTACTTTTCAATCTGGCCAATTGAATAGTTAAAGTATGTTGAGAATTATATGTTCGGAAAAGGGGATATGATCTCTATAATAAAGGGAGAATCACATTTGATTTCATAGGAGAGGATTTCATCCATGGGACTGGGTGTAAATAAATAGGAAAATATACTTTGTTGGATGTAGTACTAGAAGATTTTAAGGTGATAGATTATAATCTCCAATTTGGTTCAGTTGATTGGAAACAAATGCGAGTGCGAGCATGTTATCCCTCAGGGGAAGGAGTAGTGGGAGCTCTGGAGTGACAGCCGGTATCCTCCCAGCCTAACCACAGAATTAGGGACAGAACTCTGATTAGTCAATGTTCTTTATAACTCTCGAAAGAGGGTAGAGAATAGGATTGCTCTTATTTGGCACAAAATAAGTTTTAAAATATATTTTTCAAATGATTTTAATTTCTTCACAAGCCATACTTTTATTGTAAAGGGGAAGGAAGTTTTCTCATACTTGAACTTTTTGTCAACAAAAACCTTTATTTTATTTCAGCAATTTACTTTTGAAAGTGTAACATCTAGTTTAATTTACTTGTTACAGTTGTACATCTGCACATGTAGAAGCATTTCACTTAAGTAGTTTAATTTAAATCTTTGCACTTTACTTTGTTTTTATTTTCATTTTTATTTATAATAGAACATAATTAGCTAGCTATATATATTTCTAGCTACCCTGTGGGATTGATATCTAGGACTCCATTAGAGCCTTATATTACATGAACGATACGTATACTTGCGTTATATGTAAAAATAAATTGGTACTTTAAAAGAGGTTTTCAAAGATAAATAGTTTTCATTAAAATTACATTATAATTTGGGTTACATTGTATCATTATTATTAAGCTACAAAAATTCCCGTGCCGATCAAGTTTTTGGCACCGTTGACGGGTAAGTAACTAAAATATTAATTAATTTTATTTTAAAATAATATATATATATATATATATATATATATATATANGAGCTTATTCGCTGTTAGATGCTAACGTTTAAAGTAGGACGCAGGACAATCATTAGCACATCCCTTGACAAAATTGTCATTGTCAAGTGCTAACATTTATAGTAGGGTGTGGGATGATCGTTCACACGCCTCTCGCGAAGCTTGTCGTTGTCGAGCGTCGATATGTCCCATAGGCCACAAGCAAAAGTTAGAAACCCCTCACAGAGTTTGTCGCTGTTGAGTGCTAACTTTTAAAGTAGCGCCCAGGACGATCATTCACCCACCCCTCGCAGAGCTTGTCGCTGTTGAGTGCTAACTTTTAAAGTAGCGCCCAGGACAATCGTTCACCCACCCCTTGCAGAGCTTGTCGTTGTTGGGTGTCGATACTTCTCATAGGCCACTTGACGATATTTGCATGGAATGATAAGTTTTTAGCCATTCATGAAGTTTGTTTTCCAAGCGTAATTGTGTCAGCTCATTGTGTGTGATTGCGTCAGTTCCGCGAACATGATTACTTTAGTTCCCCAAGCGTAATTATGTCAGTTCCCCGTCGTGATTGTATCAGTTCTTCGAGTGTGATTACGTTAGTTCCCTGAGATCGAGTGTGATTACGTTAGTTCCCTGAGAGTGATTGTGTCAGTTCCCCGAGTGTGATTGTGTCAGTTTCTTAGCCAGATCTAGGGCTAGTCTGACTCTTCCGTTGTTCGCCTTAAGCCGCTCTCTTAGATCTTTCTCGTCAAAAGCTGCGGCGAAGAGTAGCATATGTTGTGATTGTTGTATTTAACCGGTAACATGTATTCTATTAAAGTGGGATTGTCCAGTGGATGTCTACGTAGTTGTTCGGGTGTCCCAGAGTACCGAAGGGATCAGGCCTACCCATTTGCCCTTTGCTCCTACCATTTTCCTTAGCAAATTTAGGATGATTTTGTTTGCAGCCTGAACATGTCTGTTAGTTCGAGGGTGATGTACGAAAGCAAACTTGAGGTTGATCTCTTGACTCTTACAAAAGTCTTGAACTCCTTTGTCAGCGAATTGAGTCTCATTATCTGTAACTATGATGAGAGGTAATCAGTATCAATAAATCAGATCAGCTTAGATGAAGTTACCGACTATTTCTGTCTTTATGTATGAGAGGGGCTTTGCCTCTACCCACTTGGAGAAATAGTCGACGACCACCAATAGAAACTCTAGTTGTTCTTTTGACAAGGGGAAATGTCCCAGAATGTCGATGCTCCACATGAAAAATGACTAAAGACTAACGATCGTGTGGGATGACTGATGACGTAATGGTCCATATATCTAACATTGTGTGCAACTTCGACAATATTCTTCAGTGTCCTTGAGTAAGCTTGGACATACGTAACATTGCCATTGATTTCAATGAGATAGTGTGTTTCCTCTGGAATGGCTCCCACATTCCCTGTCATGAACTTCTCGAAGTATGTCTTCAATCTCGTCATTCCCAAGGCATTTTAGGTATAAGAACGTGGCTGACCTCCTGAAGAGTTTTCCTTTGNTTCTTCAATCTCGTCATTCCCAAGGCATTTTAGGTATAAGAACGTGGCTGACCTCCTGAAGAGTTTTCCTTTGATTAGTATGTCTTGGGCAACATTTTATTTGAATTCTCTACGATTGGTGACTTCTTCGCTGATCACCTCTGTATTTAGGTATCAGATGTATGAGTTCATCCAACTTTTCTTCTCCTCTGATGTATCTCCATTCCTAGTGGTTCTAATTTTATGGGTCGATCGTCTTTTAGGTAGCCCCTCTTCTATATGGAGGCCTTCGGGATAGGAGGTCGGCGAACTCCTGCAATCAAAGCCTCATATTTTGTTTGGTTGTTAGTCAATGAAAAATTTACCACTGTTGAGTGGTAGATGTTTTCCCGTACAAAGCTGCACAAGAAAACTCCAAGTCAAGCACTTGATTGTCGGATGATCCATCCGTAAACAGAGTCCAGGTCAATTCATCAATCGTCGGATCCCCTTTAATTCCTCCTGGTTAGCAAATGCCACAGGAATTTGCCCGTCGCAACCCCAAAGGTGCATTTCAGTGGGTTTTGTTTCATATTTAACATTTTCAAATGTTAGAAACATTTCTTTTAATGTATTGTTTAGTCGAAAAACTCTTAACCAGTACATCATCGACATATATCTCATTGTTCTTTTCTTTTTTATTTGCAAAGATTACATCATCTACATACAACATATGAGACGTTGGTAAGTCGCTCCAGCATTTTTAAGCTCAAAGAGAATTACATTATAGCAAAAAACTTCCTCACAAATAATAAAAGAGGTTTTCTCTACTTTAGCTGGGAGCATTAGTAAAATCATTAGAGGGGGATGAGAGCTTGAGGCTTGAGGAAGAGCTGAAGTCTAGCATCATTCATGCCGTCATCAACCACCACCTGTCGGTCGTCGCCGATCGGTATCGGTTACTGCCCGATCATTGCAACGAGTTCCTTCGCACATCGACATTGTAATTCAGAAAATTTTGTAACCATTTCCCGCCTATAGGATAAATCATCTCTATGATTATCAAATTATAGTAGATTTTTGCAACAGGGTCATACCCTATGGTTTTTTCATTTTACTAGTTTTTCACGACAAAACTTCTGATATTTCTACTAGTTGTTTTCTTTTATCTGAGTGCGTGTTGAATTCTCACGCAACGCTAAGTCGATAACCTATTGCTCAGTCGTTGTGAATCTTCTAGTGCGTGTCAGTTTTCATGTGATGTTAAAGATCTAAACGATATAAGTAAATCAAAATGTTCTGCTGTTAGATATGAGGATTCATAATAATTATGTGCTATATATGTAAAATGCCCCATTTTCTTTTTCTAGAAATAATAGTCAAATATAGAAAAACTTTGGGGTAACTTACATGAGTTACATTCAAATCAATAAAAGTAGTGCTTATACTTTTTTTATAATTATTAAGTTTTATATTTATGTTTGTCATGATCAAATATTGAGAATTTAAAAACAGTGAAAACCAAGTGTTTGAACAAATGGTGATAATTAGAGGGTCTGTAAAACCCCATGTTATATTTAAGGTGTATTGTATGCAGTTGCCCTAAAAATTTATATTATGTGATCCACTTTCATAATTGCATCGGATTTTTATCCTAAACAAAATTTAATGGAATTTCAATTTACTAATTTCAGATTATTTTTTAAAATTATTGGGTACTAAATTAAATTTAAATTCAGTGCAAATTCTAATTTTATCAATTTGATTATTTTTTATTTAAAAAGATGTATTTCAGTAATCAGATGGCACATGACACTCAAATTTGCATGAAATTTGCATGGGATGTNGTATTTCTACTAGTTGTTTTCTTTTATCTGAGTGTGTGTTGAATTCTCACTCATCGCTAAGTCGATAATCTATTACTCAGTCGTTGTGAATCTTCTAGTGCATGTCAGTTTTCATGTGATGTTAAAGTTCTGAACAGTATAAGTAAATCAAAATGTTCATGAGGAAAATGCCCCATTTTCTTAATTTCTAGAAATAATAGTCAGATATAGAAAAACTTTGGGGTAACTTACATGAGTTACATTCAAATCTATATAAGTAGTGCTTATACTTTTTTTTATAATTATTAAGTTTTATATTTATGTTTTCCATGATCAAATATTCAGAATTTGATAACAGTGAAAACCAAGTGTTTGAACAAATGGTGATAATTAGAGGGTATGTAAAACCCCATGTTATATTTAAGGTGTATTGTATGCAGTTGCCCTAAAAATTTATATTATGTGATCCACTTTCATAATTGCATCGGTTTTTTATCCTAAACAAAATTTAATGGANCACATTTCCTGCCGAGCAATGATCTGATGAACCGGATAAGGAACAAAGCATAAAACATTTATGAGTTACAAAAACTCTCCTTGGCTGATATATCGTGCATCACGGATAAAATTTTTAAGCAAGGTTTTAGAATTCCATTAGGAATTGGTGTAGGATTCATAATTCATAGTACGAGCCCAACTTTGGTAGCTCTGGTCCAAGTTTCACGTGATAAGAAATTTTGAAACAAAAGCTCCCAAAAAAACAAAATCTCTAATATATTTTAACTGACAAAGCATTTGACTTATAAATAATTAACGCTATAAATTATTAAAAAGGAGTAATTTTAAGCCCAAAGTATAATTTTTTATACCAAGTAATAAAAAAAGGAAGTTTAGAAAATTTGTTGGATTTTGCAAAGAAGGATGTGCAGCTTATCTTCTTGTTATACACGACTACACAAGCATGAAAAAAATCTGATATTTAGAAAGTGTTAACCGGCTTTCATACCATTATTTTGCATATGATCCAGTCCTTCGCATGAAGAGAGATTAGATTGACCAAAAAAGAAGCTAGATTTTTTTGTTGGAAAAGAGTATAAATTTGTATCAGGGAAAGAGGGAAAAATTGGCAAATATGCTGAGATTCACATAAGATTGAAGAATAGTGGTTCATAGAACATAAAGTAAAAGTTTATTCTCTAATATAGTAGTGCCACTTATATATCCTTTTATATATATATATTTTAACTGGATAATAAAATTAGTACATCAAAGGTATTTATCAAGAAATGCACAAGAAAAAAACAGTGTATATTTTTGGAAGAAAAAAATGATAAATTTCTCATTAAGCAAATAACAATATATATACAGCTTAGACTAATCCTCATACAATTGAAGAGAANGGCGCTGCTGTTGCCACTGAACAACGGAGGTAAGGGAACCTGTGTAGTTGTGGGACTCCCGGCCACGGCCATGGGCGCTTTTGAGGATATGATGTACTTCTAATTATAAATGCAACTTATTATAATTATGTTGAATATGCAGCAGATATTATTCACGGGCTTCCTTAATGTTTTACGTACAGAAAATGCATATTTATCAGATATTCATAATGTGTTAATCATGTTTGTTTTATAAAATAGTAAACATGTTTTTTTTAACCACATTTATTTGATACATAGCTAGTTTTCGGAAAAAAAGCCATAGGTTTATATTATCACCCTTGAAAAAAATCTCTCTCTCTCTCTAGATAAAAGATAGCAAACATATGTATGTGTTGAATCTAGGAATTTTCTTTCAAAGTACAAGCCTCAAGAGTTAGAGCCGGGAGGAGGGGTCGAGAGAGAGGAGAAGTGCTAGTAAATTGTTAATAGCAAGTACGGGGGACTATATTCATTGTCAAGCTTCCTGTTTATCAGAGGTCTCATTGCACAATTACAGAAAGAAGAGTGTAGTTATAAAAACAGTTCTTAATTATAGAAAAGAGAGCGATTATGAAAATTACCCTTAATGCACTCAACGTGCTTATTAATGATAAATTTATATTACAATTTGAATTCGAATATGACAATAATTAGCCGGTCAACATGCCTTAGTTTGGTTGGCCAAAGTGGCATGCTTCGAGGAATTTGTTCAACCGAGATATGAGCGGTCGGTCAGTTGGTTGCGTTCAATCGGCCTTTAGGGAGCTCCGGCGGGTAGAACTATATCCTACGATGGTGGACTTCATCAATATATTGACCTCTCAATTGACCAGTTCTAATTATGTTTGTTGAATGTAATAATTCAATCGTTGTGTTATCATCCTTAGTCGTTCAATTGATTAATTTGGGTTGAGTTTTATTGTGAATTTCAATATATGAGTGAGAAATAAAAAAAAAAAAAAGAGGATGGAAGAGGTTGCTAGATTTGTGGCCATATTTAAGCTAATATTAGCTTAAAGCAATAGAACTTTTAATAACTAATTGCCCATTAGAAAATAACAATTATTATATTAAACAATGAATATTTTATCTAAAAATACTTGACTTAATTTTATGCATCTCTTTTATAGGAGAAAATACTGCATCACCAATGGCTAAACCCTTAGAAAATACTACTTGGTCGGCCGCCGCCTCACTTATAGATGAGATGTATGCCGAAGCGTAGCTATTCTCGCCCGCAAGTAACATACACAATATTTTCTCCTTTTATAGGCCAACATTCTATGACACAAAGCATTACATGTCTTACCACCATCTTATAAAATTTTCCTTAAGTCAGCATTTTTCTATTACACAATAGACCTATGCATTCCTCCACTTCAAATGTGCCTTAAAAAATATTAAAAAAAAAGAAAAATATTTTTTTTATAAGCATTCGAGTAAAGAAAATATGAAAAAATAATTGAGCAAAAATAAATTAGTCTTACAATTCTATTTCGCCATTTTAATATTTCATTGATTTCTAAACAATCAAGAATAAGGAAATCATTTAATATTTTCTACCAATTTTCATTTATTTAATCATATTAATACATGCCACTCGATTCTTATGGACATACATACCTTACACCTATACTTCAAAATTTACCTATATGCCATCCCACATACATATACATGAAAATATGAAAGTTTAAACATAGGTATAAAATATTTTGGTGATATAATCATAAAAAAATAAAATTTATGCATTAGACAGCTAAATATATACCACTCAATTCCTAAGTACACATTAATTTTTGCGGAAATTTACACACATTAATGTTTGCGTAAATTTTCAAAAAAATCATTCAAGAAAAGCTTGCCAAGTTTTCAAAAAGAGTTAGACGTCTTAAATCGGCATCTAACTCAATATAAGATGGATAATAAGTTATGAATTTTTATAAATAAAGCATAAAAATTATGCCAACTATATATATTTTTCTATTNTGGAGAATTCTTCGGCATTGTGTTGCTGCTGACCTTACCACCTACAAGCTCCCGTATAGTTTGAACCTTGTTCTCGCGACCTGTTCCGGAATATTTATGGTCAGCTTCCTTCAGTTTCTGCTTGAATCTCTNGCCGGAACCGGCTCAACCCTCCTCTCCCGGCCGGGTATTTTGGTAACGGGATCGTCTTCGCCTGCTGCATTTGCCCGGCAGGGCAGCTGGTTGACAGGCCGCTGGCCAACGCGGTTCGCATGGTCCAAACCGCGGCTCGAGACATCACGGACCGGTTCGTTAGGTCAGCCGTCGACTATTTCGAGCTGACCCGAACTCGACCGTCATTGGCTGGGACGCTGATGTTGACGGATTGGACCCGGCTTGGATTTGGAGCTACAGATTTTGGCTGGGGTTGCTCGGCTCAGACCGGACCGGCGGAGCTCCCTCAGCGGGAGGTGGCGCTGCTGTTGCCACTGAACAACGGAGGTAAGGGAACCTGTGTAGTTCTGGGTCTCCCGGCCACGGCCATGGGCGCTTTTGAGGATATGATGTACTTCTAATTATAAATGCAACTTGCTATAATTATGTTGAATATGCAGCAGATATTATTCATGGGTTTCCTTGATGTTTTACGTACAGAAAATGCATATTTATCAGATATTCATAATGTGTTTAGTATTTAACTATGTTTGTTTTATAAAATAGTAAACATGCTTTTTTTAACCACATTTATTTGATACATAGCTAATTTTCGGAAAAAAAGCCATAAGTTTATATTATCACCTTTGAAAAATCTCTCTCTCTCTCTCTCTCTCTCTCTCTCTCTCTCTCTCTCTCTCTCTCTCGATAAAAGATAGCAAATATATGTATGTGTTGAATCTAGGAATTTTCTTTCAAAATACAAGCCTTAAGAGTTAGAGCCGGGAGGAGGGGTCGAGAGAGAGGAGAAGTGCTGGTAAATTGTTAATGGCAAGTATGGGGGACTATATTCATTGTCAAGCTTCCTGTTTATCAGAGGTCTCATTGTACAATTACAGAAAGGAGAGTGTAGTTATAAAAACATTCCTTAATTACAGAAAAGAGCGATTATGAAAATTGCCCTTAATGCAATCAACGTGCTTATTAATGATAAATTTATATTATAATTTGAATTCGAATATGACAATAATCAGCCGGTCAACATGACTTGGTCTGGTTGGTCAGAGTGACATACCTCGAGGAAGTTGTTCAACCGTGATATGAGCGGTCGGTCAGTTGGTTGCGTTCAATCGGCCTTCAGGGAGCTCCGGCGGGTAGAATTGTATCCTACGATGGTGGATTTCATCAATATATTGACCTTTCAATTGACCGGATCTAATTATGCTTGTTGAATGTAATGATTCGATCGTTGTGTTATCATCCTTAGCCGTTTGATTGCTTAATTTGGGTTGGGTTTTATTGCGAATTTCAATATTTGAGTGAGGTAAAAAAAAGGATGGAAGAGGTTGCTAGATTTGTAGCCATATTTATGCTAATATTAGCTTAAAGCAATAGAACTTTTAATAACTAATTGCCCATTCGAAAATAACAATTATTATATTAAACAATTAATATTTTATCTCAAAAATACTTAACTTAATTTTATGCATCTCTTTTATAAGAGAAAATATTGCATCACCAATGGCTAAACCCTGAGAAAAATTGCTTGGTGGGCCGCCACCTCACTTGTAGATGAGATGTATGCCGAAGCGTAGCTATTCTCGCCCGCAAGTGATATACACAATATTTTCTCCTTTTATAGGCCAACATTCTATGCCACAAAGCATTACATATCTTACTATCATCTTATAAAATTTTCCTTAAGTCATTATTTTTCTATCACACAATAGACCCATGCATTCCTCCACTTCAAATGTGCCTTAAAAAAGAAAAAAAAAAGAAAAAAAAAAGAAATTTTTTTTTTATTAAGCATTCGAGTAAAGAAAATATGAAAAAATAATTGAGCAAAAAGAAATTAGTCTTACATTTCTATTTCGCCCTTTTTATATTTCATTTATTTCTAAACATTCAAGAATAAGAAAATAATTTAATACTTTCCACCAATTTTCATTTATTTAATCATATTAATACATGCCACTCGATTCTTTAGAACATACATACCTTACACCTATACTTCAAATTTTACCTATATGCCACCCCACATACATATACATGAAAATATGAAAGTTTAAACATAGGTATAAAATATTTTGGTGATATAAATATAAAAAAATTAAAATTTATGCATTAGACAGCTAAATATATACCACTCAATTCTTAAGTACACATTAATTTTTGCGGAAATTTACACACATTAATGTTTGCCTAAATTTTCAAAAAAATCATTCAAGAAAAGCATGCCAAGCTTCTTCAAATTATGAATTTGATGTTCAAAGGTGATCTATGGATGCAACACAGAGATTTAATTTTGTTAATTTTAAATCGGCATCTAACTCAATATTAGATGGATAATAAGTTATGAATTTTTATAAATAAAGCATAAAAATTATGCCAACTATATATATTTTTCTATTTTTTTTTAATTTCTAATTATTTCATTTGCATGTTTCCTTCGAGTTTTTCATAATTCAATCCAACATATTGTATTCATGATTTCAAATCTCTGTCATTTCTAATAAGCAACTATTATATTATCATCAATTTTGCTTCTTTATATTTTCATTTTTTTTCTAAGGAACAATCAAGTTTAAATAAAGGGGGTACGTGAACAATAAATTTGAATGTCTGCTAAGACGCACTAACAAGCATCTGGCCGACAAACATGGCATCTAACAAGAATGTATCTGGCCGATACTTGTTTTAGCCCGTCACCAAAGCAAAAATAAAAATGGCATTCTATTAGGGAAATCGCGCTAGCTCTCTACGCATAATTGATGTAGTTAGTCCAAGTGCAAGCAATGATCCTAGTCTACAGCACATACAATGCATCAACAGGAAGAAGCTTCAGAGTACTTAAGGTCAAAGGCTTGAAAGCATTGATAAAGTACCAGCAGACAGAACGCATAGAAAATATCCAGGTTTTATAGTTGGAAAACATGCAGATAATTTAGCAAACTATGTGAGCAGAAATGGTCAAGAAATATTCAATTAATCCTCAGAAACTAAAACACTCAGTGGGAGTACCTCTCAAAATGAGATTCATGGCAATGTGGATCGAGCCATTCACGCGGAGAATTCTTCGACATGCTGTTGCTGCTGACCTTACCACCTACAAGCTCCCGTATAATTTGAACCTTGTTCTCGCGACCTGTTCCGGAATATTTATGGTCAGCTTCCTTCAGTTTCTGCTTGAATCTCTGCTTGCGCCCTGCCGCATTCAGATCTTGCTGTTTAACTTGCGAAGGAGGAGCACCGTGTGGTCCCAGGTAGATCTTTTCCTCTGCCTTGACACCCTGTTTTTGGAGGCAGTAGAATATCATGGTTTAGTTTCTGTGCAGAAAGTGGGAGTAAAATGTGAAACTTACAGAGAAAAGTTGCTTCATAAAGAAGAACCTTTGAAGGAGGCTTAAGATCTTTTAAATTTGGGTCATCCCAATCACTAAGACCAGAGTCTCCAACAGTCAGGCTTGGTATCACAAATCCTTCTGTATCTGAAAAATACTATATCTATTTGATAATTGCAACAAACAAGCCTCGTTTTATATAATATTGTATCTTACACCGCACAAGGATTTGCAAGTCTACAAAGGGCTAGTAACCAAGTAACATCTATTACAAATTTTAAGAAGCATGGATGTTACACAAATGTTCCCCTTTCTAGAGAAACAAAACATAGAGATGGCAAACCAATAAAGCTTATTATTGGAAAAATTAAATGAGAAAACAATGACAACTTCTTTTTTATTTTTATTGTCAAATAATTGACAATAAAAAGTCCGTCTCAGCACACACAAAACTATCCAAACCAATTAGATATGGAACATTTCCTGCCGAGCATTGATCTGATGAACCGGATACGGAACACAGCATAAAACATTTATGAGTTCTGTAGATAATCATATGCCATTGCTAGCTGGTAAGCAAAAATATGGGGTCACAAAAAATCTCCTTGGCTAAATTATTGTGCATCACGGATAAAATTTTTAAGCAAGGTTTTAAAATTCCATTAGGAATTGGTGTAGGATTCATGAATCATAGTACGAGCCCAACTTTGGTAGCTCTGGTCCAAGGTTCACGTGATAAGAAATTTTGAAACAAAAGTTCCCAAAAAAAAAATCTCTAATATATTTCAACTGACAAAGCATTTGCCTTATAAATAATTAACGCTATAGATTATAAAAAAGGAGGAGTAATTTTAAGCCCAAAGTATAATTTTTTATACCAAGTAATAAAAAAAGGAAGTTTAGAAAATTTTGTTGGATTTTACAAAGAAGGATGTGCAGCTTATCTTCTTGTTATACACTACACAAACATAAAATAAATTTGATATTTAGAAAGTGTTAACCGGCTTTCATACCATTATTTTGCATATGATCCAATCCTTCGCATGAAGAGAGATTAGGTTGACCAAAAGAGAAGCTAGATTTAATTGTTGAAAAATAGTATAAATTTGTATCAGGGAAAGAAGGGAAAATTGGCAAATATGCTGAGATTCACATAAGATTGAAGAATAGTGGTTAATAGAACATAAAGTAAAAGTTTATTCCCTAATATAGTAGTGCCACTTATATATCAGCTTAGGGTTTTTTTTTTAAAAAAAATATTTTAACTAGATAATAAAATAAGTACATCAAAGGTATTTATCAAGAAATGCACGAGCAAAAAACATAGTGCATATTTTTGGAGGATAAAAAAGTGGTAAGTTTCTCATTAAGCAAATAACAATATATATACAGCTTAGACTAGCCCTCATACAATTGGAGAGAAATTCAAATCATGATAAAAAAGATAGAAATAAAAACACAATAATGATTAATTAATGAAGGATAATTTCTACCCCTCAAATGTAATAGCGAACCAACAGTTTTCTAAACCGGATATGTATATCAACATCCCGTGTTAAGTTAGGTTATATATGTCATACATCCCAAATTTCCTGCTGAGATAACTGAAGCAGTCCAAGAAAGATACTTGCTAAAAATGTCTGACAATCTGCTACTGAGTTAATATATAGATTAGTTGAACAACCCCTTCATTGGCCGTCTAGAAAAGTGTTTGATAATCTCTATATATTTGGTTCGATCATGGTATACCAAATCCTTTGAAAAAATAATAATTGATTGAAAATCATTGAACATCTTAAAAGTACTTTGGTTCTACATGTGAATATCCACCATTAGTTTATTTAGCCACATTCCTTCACAAATTCCTAAGGCCAAGGCACAATATTTAGATTATACACTGCTTGTTGCGACCACGACTTGTTTTTACTTATCAAGTGACAAGTTCATCCCATGCAAATAAACAGTAACCCGTGGTAAATATTCCATCAGCCAATTCTCCTGCCGAGGTAGCATCGGTGGGATCTCAAAGTCATGGTTCTCAATTTTCTTGAAAATTAATCCCATCCCAGAGACATCTTTAGGTATCTCAACATTCAAAAGTCTGCTTCTAAATGATCTTCAGTCGGATCGTTCAATGTTGACTCATTACACCTACAGTAAAAATAATGTCGGGTTTTGTATGTGATAGATAAATAAGTTTCCACACAAGTTTTTGATACCTCCCTTTTTTAACTGGGGTATTATCCTCTTTGTTTGACGTTCGTCGGTTGGGATTCATAGGAGTATCTATTGGTTTACATCCCAAAATTTTTGTCTCCTGCCTAGGTAGCATCAGTATAGATCTCAATGTCATGGTTCTCAATCTTTTTGAAGATCAATCCACATCTCGGAGTCAACTTTAGGTACCTCAGAATTCAAAACATCGATTCAAAATGATCTTCATTTCGATCGTTCATATGTTGACTTACTACACTCATAGAAAAATTAATGTCAGGTCTTGTATGTGACAAATAAATAAGTTTCCACATAAGTCTTTAATACCTCCCTTTTTCAACGGGTTATATCCTTACGTTGATGGTTGTCGATTGGGATCCATACGAGTATCTGTTGGTTTGCATTCCAAAATTTTTGTCTCATTTAATAAATTAATGCTATGTTTTCTCCACCATATGACAATGTCTTCTTTGGATCTAGTTGTTTCCATTTCCAGGAAATATTTTAAAATTCCAATATATTCGATCTCAAACTCACAAGTCATTATTCTTTTAATTGTTTTATGTTCTCTTATGTTATAAGAATAATATCATCTACATATACAATAAAAATGGTTATCAGTTCAGAAGATACTATGGAAAATCCGTTGTTTGAAAATTATTACTCCAGAAACAGTTCTATTTGAAAAATTTTGTTTTGAAAGCGCTGCTTTACAATTGTCTGTGGATAAATGTATGAAAAACCTTCTGATCATATTATATAGAATTCATAGATTTTAAAAATAACCTCAATTTGGTCTTATGATCAATCTTCCAAAGAGAGATTAGCGAAAAAAATTCAACCTAATATTTTTTTACGATTAGTATCCAAGCTTAAAAAACACTATTGCTTGGGAGGATCGTGAGATCTTACCCGTGCAAAAGAGCATTTAACTCAAACCATAAGAAGCCTCTACGGAAACAAGAATAAATAACCTAAGAACCCACTCCAAGTGCATAAATAATTACCAAGCCTGAAAAACTTTATCAGTATACAACAAAATTTATAACTTATATTGCAAATAATTTACAAAGCTTTACAAATAGAAGATCTAATGGTTGTTTTTGTACACAAATGAAACAATCAGAGAAGAATTGGTTCTTTTAGCTAGGTCCGAAATAATTTTATAAGATCAAAATTATTCCACGATTACACAAGGACAAACAGCCCACCTCCTCGAGCGCTGCCATTCCAGATGTCAACACCAAGAAAGATGGTTTGAGGGAAGTTCTTAGCGATGGCGGCAGCACTCAATGGAGACCAGAGGGCCCACCCGATGAGCAGAGGGAGGAAGAAGAAGCTTTTTGCTTGAAATTGCAAAAGAAGACAAGGTCATTTCCGCAGACTTCAGAGAACCATAAGATCTTACCTTTGGGTGCCAAAGAATTGCAAAGATGGTCAAGATCGATGCAGAGTTCTTGCGAAGAGAAGGTCATGACTGGTATCCTTGTCGGCTTCTGGGTAAATAAGGAGAAAAAAGGACGGAACGTGGGATGTGGGGCAAATACCACAATCGCAGTTCAATAAAAAATACGCCATGAATCGAAACATGATCCATGCAACGTAGATTCAAATGCTAAATTTTATTGATTTGGTTTGGATCTCAGGTTGAAATGCTGAAGCAAACAAGCCCAAAGTGTGATCAGCACGACATTGATAGTACCCATTGACAAAATAATCTTAGTGAACCTTTCAAAACATGCGTTTGAACGCATATAATGATTTTTTTAGTTTGCACACCAGCTAATTATTTGTGTTGTTCTTTAATTCTGGAGGTATCTCCATATACACTTCTTCCTCAAAATTCTCATTAGGAAATGCACTTTAAATGTCTAGCTGATGTAAACTCCAATCCAAATTGATAGCTAATGATAATAATATTCGTATTGTGTTTAGTTTCGTCACTGGTGCAAATATCTCCTGATAGTCGATCCCACAAGACTGAGTGAACTCTTTTACTACAAGTCTAGCATTGAATATTTCATTGCTCCCATATGCTTTGTATTTAACAATGAACACTCATTTGCACCCAACAGTTTTTTTCCCATGTGGCAAAACTGTTATGATCCAGGTATATCATTCTTTTCAAGAAGAAGAATCTCTTCTTTCATAATTTTATTTCCGAACAAGAATAGATAAGACCTCTTAGATTGAACTTGGGACCTACAAATTATCCAAATTCTAAATAAAAAACTTGTTAGAGGATGATAATTTTCCATGTCACAAATTTTTCTATATGATGTTTTGTTCTTCCTCTTGATATCCATGATGTGTTGACCCAACCCTTGTGTGCGTACCTGGGGTGTGTGAAGTTGGTTCCAATGATTTACATTCCGATTTTGCAAATTGTCCCTTACATGATAACTATATATTTTTTTCTTTCTAGAGTACACAGAATTCTTGGTTCTTGGTGGGAGCTATGAGAGGGCTTAGTGTAGTAGGTTCATTTTTATGTTGATTTGTGATCGTGAGGACAAGAGTAAGTACATCAAAAGTATAAAAAAGGTGAGCTTGAGGTTCCTAAATGGTATGTCAAATATGATATTCTCTCCAACTCTCCTCCTGAATGTTAGATTTGGGGTAATATGGTTGATTTTCAAAGAAGAGTAAGATTCATAGAGTTGTAAATTTTTTGTATTTCGAGAGAGTAACATTTATACTCTTTTTTTTTAAAGTAGCCCACAAAAATACATTTGATTGACCTAAGATCTAGTTTGCTCTAATTAGGTTGACATAGATGAACAAAAGCGATGTAATAAAAAATTTTTAGAGGTGAGTTAAAGGTAAATGAATGAATATGTGGATAGAATTTTGTGAGTGCATTAAGAGATTTGTTAAAATTTAACACTTTGTTGGACATCCTATTTATGAGTGATAAAAGAAACTTGATGGTTCTCTTCAATTTAATAGTGATATTGTAAAGAGCAGAATTTTGTGAGCACCTCCATGTGTATATTTCATACATATCTAGTTGGAGCAAATATTTGAAGAGAGTGTTGAAGTATTGAATAGCATTCAACTCATACTGTCGTGAGTCATGTAACATAGAATCAATGTTAAACAACTCAGAGACGTCAACACCTGATAGATTTCTCTTGCGGCATCCCATATTTTTTTTGCTCATTTTGAACAAGAGAATTTTTTTTAAATTTTCATGAGCATGGAGTTGACAAGACAATGCATGAACATGCGATCTTCAATCTTTTATGTCTCTGATGTTTAGGGTCAGTAATTTCTGGTGCAGGATCTTCGGTGAGATGATCATATTTTCATTTACCACAGATTTACAAGAACATAAATTGAGACCACTGGAGAAAATTATTGTCATATAGTTTGTGATTAGTGATGGAGGAATAAACTTTAGATATTGAAGAATAAAACATCCTAGGTTCATCTTTAACATAACTTCTGAAGAGGAAGAAGTAGCGTTCATGTCGAATTCATGTCGCATTTAGTTATCATTAGAATTTCCACTGGAGAAATAAATTTTGTCTTCAATACAATTTCAACTAGAAAGAGAAATTGTCTGTCGCAGATACAAAATTTCCACTAGAGAGAAAAACCGTCAGTCCATGATTTTCACTGAAAATTATTTTTAGCCAAGACAAGATTTCCTCGGATCAGGGATTTCTAGTAGAGAGAATCGATTCTCAGATTTAGGATTTGAAAATCAATCGCCCACAAGAATTGCTGTACTGCTCGACAGGTTATGCCAGAAGTCAATCTAACGGATAAGTCGTGAGAAGCCAATTGTGGTACTACTCAACAGAGAAGCTTGGAGCCAATATAACAGACGACTTACAAAGGAGTTGATCGCACCACTGACGAAATTAATAGAATGGGTATGGCACCAAGAGGAGAAAATGATGTTTGACCCAGCTCTCTCGCTAACGAGATCACAAAGGAGGGTCTGCAAGAAGACAACAGCAGAAAGGCGTCTGCAGGGATTCAACTACAATGACGGGATATGACAGAGGGCCAGCAGTGAATGGAAGCTACAAAGAGGCTCTGTTGACCTCACTTTTGGTTGAGGTCTAGAAAACTTCTTTAGTAGCCTAGGTCTAGCCATAGGACNAACATTTTGGGATAAATAAAACTGCTTAAAAAATTTTATAAGCTGGATTTTATTGGCCTACTATCTTTAGAGATTTTTATAGATACATAAAAACTTGTGATTTCAACGAGTAGGCAATATATCTAGAAGAAATGAAATGCCTCTGAATTTCATGTTAGAAGTTGACTCTTTGATGTTTGGGGATTAGATTTTATGGGACCATTTATTCCTTCATTTGAGAACTTATAATCTTTAACGTTTAGGGATTAGATTTTATGGGACCATTTATTCCTTCATTTGGAAACTTACATATATATTAATTGCAGTAGACTACGTTTCTAATGATTAGATTTCATGGGACCATTTATTCCTTCATGTGGGAGCTTATATATATTAATTGCAATAGACTACATTTCTAAGTGGATTGAAGTGAAAGCTTTACTTCATTGTGATGCTAAAAGTGTTTCAAGATTTTTAATGAAAAATATTTTCACTAGGAACGAAATGCCTAGAATGATTATCACTGATGGAGGATTCCATTTTAGAAATAAATACATTCAGAGATCGGCAGAAAAGTTTAATATTATTCATATAATATCTACTGCCTATCATCCACAAACCAGTGGGTTAGCTGAAGTTTCTAATAGAGAGATTAAACAAATACTTGAAAGGACTGTAAACCCTAGTAGATTAGATTGGTTCACTAGACTGGATATCGCATTTTGGGCTTACAAAACTGCTTATAAAACTCCTATTGGAATGACTCCTTACAGACTAATTTTTGGAAAGAATTCTCACTTACCAGTGGAATTAGAGCATAAAGCATATTGGGCGATTAAATAATTCAATTATAATTTGAAAGAAGCTGGTAAGAAGAGATGGTTACAATTAAAAGAATTGGAAGAATTAAGAAATGAGTCTTAACATAAAGACATAATTTATGAGGAAAAACTAAAGTTATGGCATGATTGAAAGATTAACTAGAAGAACTTTGAACCAGGACAAGAAGTTTTGCTTTACAACTCTAGGCTGAAATTATTCCCTAGGAAATTGAAGTCTCGTTGGTTAGGACCCTTTACTGTGACTCAAGTTTATACTGACGGAGCTGTTGAGATTGAAGATAAAAAAATTGGAAATAGATTTAAAGTAAATGGACACAGATTAAAACCGTATTTTGAGGGTAAAAAACCAAATTTTAAAGAGATTTTAATGATCAGTCAACCTGAATAACACCTAAATAGGTCGGGCTGACGACGTTAAACCAAGCACTTTATGGGAGACAACCCATATTTATCTTTACTTTTATTTCTATTATAGTAGTTTTTATTTGAAATTATCATTAGTTTGTGGTATTATTAAGCTCTACCACTCTTATTTACCCTTAAATCATCATAAAAATTGGATCCATAGAGAAAAATTTAAACACATTTGGACCAGAGCGAAACTGTACAATTTTTGCCTTGGGCGCCAAAGGCGCCCTTGACGCCACTGACGACGCCCTTGACACCGCCAACGGCGGGTTTTTCCTAAGATTCCAGGAAAAGTAAATACACAAGTTCGTCGATGGCGCACTCGATGTCACCGACAGCAAGACCGGCGAGATGGCAGTTTCTGGAGTTTGAATGGAGATTTTTTGCGGTTTTTGGGCGTGAGTTACCCTTTTAAACTCCCAAATTTGATTCCTAAGTTCATGTTTCCCCAAAAATAAAGTGGAACTCCACCAATTTCATTCCTATGACATCCAATTCCTCTGATAATCCAAGAATGCAAGTTTTCAATCGGTGAAAGTTTATTAGTGCGGAAGCGCAATGAATCTTTAATAAGGTATTGAAAAAAAAAAGATTGATCAAGGAATGAGGCTTCATAAATAGTGGATTGAATAATCCCTCTACGGAAATTGAAGAAATGATAGTGTGGCAAAGATGGGAAGTGTTGTGCTATACTACCGCCGCTGTGGTTGTTCCTGTGGCAAAAGTATTTTATGCAAATTTACACGGAATCAACCAGGGAGTTGTTTATGTGCGAGGTAGATGGATAAGTTTCACTTTTGCATAGATCAATGAATTATACATGATCAAGAATATTCCTGTCTGCCACTATTCCAACTTCATCCCGATAAGGGACCAGATGAATGAAATTTACCAATATTTAACGGACGAAACTGACGACTGGGAAATGAGAGAAACGGGGTATGTTAGTTTTTCTACAACACTCCTAAATCCCGTTTCAAAACACTGGAACTTTTTCATTTCTGTGAAATTATTACCTACAATGAAGATCGGTAAAGTTTCTAAAGAAAGTGCTATTCTGAATTACCGCATCCAAAGGGGATTGCCGATCGATATTGGATCAATAATTGTGAAGTCAGTGTTGGGCCTGATTGTTCATGGATCGACTTATGGGCTTGGGCACCCTTTCACAATTTTCTCGCTTTGCAGTCAATTCCAAGTGTCCTACGAAAATTGGGAAAAGATATTTCTACCCTGGAAGCCTTTGGACCCAACCGAGAGATTCCCAGCTTTTGAAGATGAAAATGACATGGCCATTGTAGTAGATCAATCATCTCATAATTCACTACCAGTTCAACCCTTACTCCTTGATAAAACTCTGGTGATCCTGCGCAGAATCAAGAAATTGGAGGACGTACAAAATGTCATGAATGCAATTAATAATATCTCCGATTTCATCAATCATCTAGACTGGAGGATGAAAGAACATTTTGATCACTCTAGATATTTAGACTATAGTTTGATATGACTGATGAGGAGGATGAAATTGATAGAAGAGGATTCCACTGAAGAATTTCCATACCGACCCTTCTACCTCTTTGTTCATGTGTAATCATTGGGTGATCTCAGAGGAGAATCTAGTACTGAATCTGATGAATAGTAGATTTATATTATTACATGTCTGTCTATCTATGTAATTTGATTTAAACTCTGTATTTGCTTTGCTTTAGAATTATGCTTTTAGATCTATGTATAGTTGAGACTAAGCATAGGATTTTTTGTTTTCAGCATTTTTAGTGTTGTGGCTTGGACTGCGATGCTGAATTAATGTGTTGAGGTTGAGAAAATACCAAACTTAGGTGTGTTATGTAACATATATTGTACCCCTTGGAATTTACATATAAATGTGATGTTTTGTGTTGTGAAAGTTTATTTGTGATAAGTACAACATTTAGTCACTTAAAATTATGTTTATAATGATTGAACGAATGTCGTTAAGGCTTAAAATTGATCGAAACCATAAAAATTTGGGAATTGAACAAAAATAAATAGAGCCCGCCGACAACGTCCTTGACGCCGGCGGTGGCAGATTTTTCCTGAGGGTTATGTTTAAATGTCAATAGAGCGCGCCGACTGCTCCATCAACCAAGCCAACAGCGAGATTGCAAAAAAAACACCTTTAATCGCAATTTTGACCTGTCAACCGCCACTATTCATCATCCCCTTCCTCTTAAAATGTAATTTTCGACCTAGGACTTTAGAGATCTTGGATTGGGAGGCGGTTTGAAGGCTTTTTGACACCGTATTTGATCATCTCTAGGTAAGAGCTTCACTCCAAGTTAAAAATATTTGATTTTCACCATGGATTTCTTCCACATTGAGGACACCCAAAAATTTTGAGAACGTGAACGAAAAATTGAGAAGAAATTCATGGAACTTAGTGTTAAACTCTTAGAATCACTCTTGGAAACCATTATTTGCATATTTGCAGTATATTTTAGAATTTTTCTGTAACTTGATTAGATTGAAATGGCTCCTCATCAAAAGAGACGAATTGAGTTCAAGGACTCTCTCTTCGTCAATGCAAAGGCTCAACCAAGATTTACTTCAGTATTTAAAGGAAAGAAGTGTATACAAGATCGAGTTTTTGAGAGTCCAAAAGGAGAAATTGAACGAGTTATTGCCGAGCGGAGGTGGGAAAACTTTTGTTACACCACCTATAAAGCTGATGCAAATGTTGTGAAAGAATTCTATGCTAACTTAATCTATTCTGAAGATGGAATCATTCAAGTGCGGGGATTTCCTGTTGATGTTGACCTCACTTTTGGTTGAGGTCTAGAAAACTTCTTTAGTAGCCTAGGTCTAGCCATAGGACTTTCCTATTGACTAGTCTTAGAAAATTAGAAGAGGTACCCCACCATTAGAAATTCAAAACTATTCTTTTTACTCAACTTGAAATTCCACATATTGATCTTAACCTCTAGCATTTAGTAGGTAAGATCATTATAA
>JXCR01116042.1:0-49762 GCA_002079205.1 Phalaenopsis hybrid cultivar
AAAATTTAATTTAATTTATATAACTATTTTTATGCAAAAATAGGATTTTTCAAAGAAAATTCTTAACTTCACCAAGATATATTATAATCCCTTGAAATTTTTACTGAAGGTAGAACTAGACTAGAGAACCCTTTGAAAAAAATTTCATAAATTTTTGAATTTTTTGTGATCTATTAGAATTATTTTAAATTCTGGGATATGTAATAAAAATAAAATATTTTAAGTGGTGAAAATTAACTTTTATATTTTTGAAAAATTTCCCTAAGGTCAAAAAACTTAGAGGAGAAAATTTTATATTTTTCATATTTTTCTTTGATTTATTGAAATTATTTTAATGAAAAAACTTATTTTTAGCCTTTTAAAAGTTATTTTTAAGTTTTAAAATTCAATATCTTTATTTAGAAAATCAAGAAAAATATTCTAATTATTCCTAAGTAATTAGGAAGCAATTTAGAACATTTCCATGAATTTTACTATTTTTTGTGATTTTTATGAATTTTTAATTATTTTAAATGTTTAAAATAGGCTAAAAATCAAGTTTTTATTTTAAACATAATTTTATTTTTATAAAATATCCCTGATCACAAAGAACTCAAAAAAACTAAGTTTCATAATTTTTTGAGTTATATTTTGATTTTTAAAAATCATTTAAGTGTTAAGAGTGGTATTTATCTTTAAAAATCAATTTAAGTTATTAAATGAACTCAAAATATTTTGAAACTTTTATGATGAGTTCTCTGGATCATAAATCACAGTGTAGATCAAAAATCAAGTCATTTAAAAGTTTATATTTTCCAAAATCACTTGTCTTAGTGATTCAGTATTTGGAAAATTTAAGGATGTTTTAAATGACTTGACCCATGAAATTATTTCCAAAGGTTTCTTTGGTCATGGTAGACTTTCCAGAATTTAATAATCAATATACTAATTTCCATGATTATTTTAAGGAAATAATGTGAAATAACTTGAAAAATATGGATCTCTATCACGAACCTCATCTGACTTTGGAAAAATCAGAGAATGTTCCCCCTTACGGAGGCTACAATATATAAAAATTTCAAGCCAAGGTGAGTTGTCAATATGCATGGAGAATCAAATGATTCCAGATAGTATTTAATTAATTAAAAATATTTTATGCATCAAATGGGCTTGAAAATAATTCCACATTATTCTTGTCTATTTACTGAGCAAGAGGGTATTTTTATTTTATTTTTATGATTTTTCTACACAAAGTTATGTATTTTTGAAGTTAAGGGGATTACATAAATAAGAAAATACCCCTATTTTTCTATTTAAACCGCGCGTTCCACCTCATCCTACTACGGCTCCGAAAGCATGCGTGGCGCGCTCTGGTTAGACACCGTCGTCCACGTAGCTTGCTGACTCGACCAGCTATTCACGTCTCAAAGCGTCGTCCGACTCGATCTCCCCTGTCCGTTTGATACACGCTTGATTGAACCGCTCCCCGTCATCGTCCCCGATAGAGTGATCCCGTGCCCGTCCAAACTAAAACCTTAAGATCTCAGCCTGACTCAACCAATGCTTCGGGTTTGATCCTACGTTCACACTAAAACCTTAAGATCTCGGCCTAGACTCAACCAAATCACTTCGGGTTTGATCCTATGAATTCTTCTAAGTGAGACGAACATATCTATACGGTTAATAGGCCATGAAATTAAGCCATTATAATCGTCTAAGTGAGACGAACATATCTATACGGTTAATAAGCCATGAAATTAAGCCATTGTAAGTCTAAAAAGCGAACACATCTACACGACTAAGGTACAATGAAATCAAGCTTAAGTAAATGGAGAATCAAAATAAGCGCGGGAGGAGGAGGAGTTTTATACCTTTGCTCTAACAAGGGAGGCTTTGATTAGAGATGCTCGGCTCATTAATTGGGGTCGAAGGAGGCTAGGGATTGAGTCCCTGGCCTTGGTGTGAAGTGTAGGTGTGAATTCGACCAAGCTCGATTTCAGGTGTTGGTCTAGAGCTATGGTAGAGGCTCTGTGGAAGGGTGATTTGATGGGGCTCTTGCTTCTTTCACTCTTATGAAGGTATGGGCACAAACAATTGAAGTTTAGTGGAGTGTGGAGGTGAATTGGGTTCTGTCCTTGTTTCCGGCAAGGTTTCGAGCTCAAAATTGGGCTCTGGCAACGGGGATGGGTGAGGACAGATGGTTGGAATGCAATGAGGGGATCTTAGGGAAGCTCTGTGAAGTTTGGAGAGGCCTCTCTAAGAAATTTTCAGTACTTAGTTTGACGGCCATGAAGGTGGCCTTTTATAAAAATGGGGTTATGGTGGCTGTCTTGGTCAATTAGGAGGTGTAATGTGGTGCTTAAGNGTTGAAAATAAGATCCCATAATTTGGGGGACCTTTGGTCCATGGCTTGATTTAGGTGGTTTCATGGTGTTTGGACTGGTCACAGGTATAATGGCTGTGGGGGAGTTAATTTGGTGGCTTTAAGGTGGTTAGGTCACATTTAGTGCATGGGTCCAAGTGGGTGGAAAACGTTGGTCCATGGCTTGATTTAGGTGGTTTCATGGTGTTTGGACTGGTCACTAGGTCCAACTAATATGGCTTGATTTAGGTGGTTTCATGGTGTTTAGACTGGTCACTAGGTCCAACTAATGGCTGTGATGGCTTGATTTAGGTGGTTTCATGGTGTTTGTACTGGTCACTAGGTCCAACTAATGGCTGTGGTGGAGTTAATTTAGGTGATTTCATGGTATTTGGACTGGTCACTAAGTCCAACTAATGGCTGTGGTGGAGTTAATTTGGTGATAGACTGGTCACTAAGTCCAACTAATGGCTGTGGTGGAGTTAATTTGGTGACTTTAGGGTGGTTAGGACTCATTTAATGCAAGGGTCCAGGTGGGTGCAAATGACCAAATCTTGAGTTTGGGCTAGGCTAGCCATATCAATTGACCTAATTGATTGTTGCATTTGGTGTAAATGAACATAAGGAACAACTTTGGTGAAGGATGGAAGTGGTTTTGAGCTCAATTGGAGGGTCAATTTGAGGGAATTTTAAACTTTAATCAATTTGGTCATGTTGGGCTAGGCTTGGGTCTAGCTTGGGTTAGCTTTGGGATAAGTCCAAATTGATTGTTGCAAATGGTCAATAGAGACCTCATGAAGAGTTTCCAATTTGAATTGGATGCCAATTTGGAGGTTAAGGCAATCAATTGGGTGAAATTTGGGGACTTATCCAATTTGGGGCTAAATTTGGGAATTTTGGATTTATGCTAAAATCAAATGGATATGAGGTTCCACCAAGGTCAATTGATGGTTTATTTTGATATATAGGAATTTTATAAAGATTTTTCAACATTAGTTGAGGCCAATTGACTAGGCTATGGGTTCAATTTGGTGAGATTAAGTCATATGGTCAAAATTGAGGCTTTGACCCAAATCAAAATTGGGCTCAAATCATGGACAAATTGAGCTTGGATTTGGTTTATTTTGGTCATATAAATAGTGAATTTGAGTTTGGGATGGGAATTGGGGTCAATTGGGATCAAATTGATGGACATTTGAGTTTGATTTGGGGAGATTTGGGTCTTTAAAGGGCAATTTGGGGATTTTGGTTAAAGATGGTCAAATGACCAAATTGGGTCATTGTGGTATTCGAAAGAAATGAAATTGGGAAAATTTGGGATTTTTTGGAAATTTTTGGAATTTTTGGGATTTTGGATTATAGAGGGGTATTTTGGTAATTTGGCTAATTTTGGTAATTTCTGGTAGTTTGGGTACTTTCAATGTGTTTGAAGTGATTTTTGAATAAGTTTGGGTATTTTGGTTAGATTTGGAGATTTTGGCCAAATTTGGGGTCCCAAGGGTATCTAGGTAATTTTGGGGAATTTAGGGGCAAAAGGTTAGGTTGGGTATCTTGGTAGAGTTTGAGTGCCAACCACCATAAATAAGCCATGGACCAATGGAAACCCTATTTTGGGTCCTCTACATAGTGGTCTTAGCTAAACCATAGCCCTAGGGCTAGTAGATTTAGGGGGCCATCTACATGAGTATCCCAAAAGATCAAGGGATCTAGTTTTGAAATTTGAGCTCAGGGTTGTGAGTGATTGTGAGTACAGATGAGTGTAGTGAGTGCCTTAGCTCCAGACCAACACCCGAGGCTAACCCTAAGGTCCAGCAATCCTAAGGGTGACTCATCATAGGTTTCCCCCACAGTGACCCCACCTACTAAGTACTTAGAGGTTGAGACCAATATGTGGAACTTCAAGTTGAGAAGAGAAGGGTAGAATTTCTAATGGTGAGGGTTTCAAGTCTAGTCTTCTAGGAATAGTCAACAAGAAAAGTCCTATGGCTAGACCCTATGCTACTAAATGGGACAAAATAAACCTCAAACAAAAAATGAGGTCAACAAATGGACCCCCAATAGGTGTGGTGTGTCGGGCAAGCACACAGCGCGTATTGGTGTTGACCGACGAGATCAACAAATCCAATAAAAACTCCTAAGTCAGCAGACCCAGAAGTACGTGTAGAGTTTTGTGTGTGATTTGTTTATACTGGAGAATTAGCAGGTGTGTGTTTAATCAAGCCGAGAAGTTGGGACTCTCGTTGGGGATCAGAGAGTGAATTTCAAGTATTGAAATTACAGGTATTCATAAAGGATGGGAATCAGTATGTAAGTGCTGACCCCGATGTGGGAATTGAAATTCAAATAACAACTCAAAAAGAGGGAGGGAGAGAGAGAGAGTGTGTAAGGACCGACCTCGAATGCTTAAAATGCATGTTAATATAGTTTATGAAAAGTGTACCTGGCGAGTCTTATCGTTCCACCACCTGAAACTTAAAATGCATGTTAATGCAGTTTATGAAGAGCAGGAAAGGTAAAATTTTCCTAATCCTACGTCATATTATGGTGAGTCCTTAAAAGTTTAATTAAGGATGATTTCTTTAAGCAAAGAATATTAAGTTTAATAGGCCTCTGAGGTATCCAACAAGTTAAGAGGGGGAAACAGGTCCATGCCTCTCCCTCACCAACTAGTGAAAAGCCTCGAGTCCATTTAAACTTATCATTTTGCTTAATGGTTCATCCTGTAAATATCCTTAATGCTCAGTGAACATTGATGTCTCAATTATCCCTAAGAAAGGGGTAATTATCATTTATCATTTAATTTTGAAAATTATGTGGGTGAAGACCCTTAAAGGGGCAGGTTAGTGTAATTTGAACACTTAGCCAAATTTTAATCCTAATTGGGCTTAGTGGTGTTTCAAGGATGTTTGATATAATTATGTTTATTTTTCTAATCCTCATTTAATCAATTTTGATTTGGCCTAAGTCACCACTAAGCCATTAAGACCTAGGTGAGTGTCCTAATTAGAGGGTTAAGTTTTAAGTGGTCATGATTCATGATTTGGATTTTATTTGAAAATCAAGATAGGGGTATTAAATTAATAAGTTATTGACTTCAAAAGTCATACCCCTAAGTCCAGGATCATCAATAAAGGGGTATTAAATTGATTAATTATTGACTTCAAAATTCATACCCCTAAGTCCAGGATCATTTGATTTTAATAAACTTCCAAATTTTAATAATTTAGAAATTTATTAACTTAATTAAGAAAGTGAAATTATAATATACTTACAAATTTTAATAATTTAGGAATTTATTAGTCTTAATTAAGAAAATAAGATTGGTTTCCCAAATTTTTTAATGATTTAAAAATTTTAATCCTAATTGGAAAGTGAAATTGGTTTCTACCAATTAATCCCTTTGTGTTTCAAACATCAAATAAAATGACTAAGATTAGAGGTTACCAATTTTCCCTCCTTGAATTAAGCCTAAATGTTAATTAAGGCAAAACCCCCTACTCTTTGACTTAAGCCTAAATGTTAATTAAGGCAAGATTTCCAAAATTACACATTTGCCCCTAAGCCTTGAATTAATCCTAAATGTTAATTAAGGCAAAATTTCCAAAATTACACATTTGCCCCTAAGGCTCTTTAACACTTAATAATTTGTCAAATTCAATTCAAATGACTTTAAAATTTTTATCCTACCTCATTCATGGGTCATAAGACATCAGAGAAGAAAATGTGATTTTTCAAAATTTAATTTAATTTATATAATTAATTTTATGCAAAAATAGGATAATTTCTCAAAATTTAATTTATTTTATATAATTATTTTCATGCAAAAACAGGATTTTTCAAAGAAAATTCCTGAATTTAATTTATTTTATATAATTATTTTAATGCAAAAATAAGATTTTTCAAGGAAAATTCCTCTTACCTCATTCATGGGTCAATTAAGACATCAGAGGAGAAAATGTGATTTTTGAATTTAATTTATTTTATATAATTATTTTAATGCAAAAATAAGATTTTTCAAGGAAAATTCCTATTTAATTTATAATTATTTTTATGCAAAAATAGGATTTTTCAAATAAAATTCCTAACTTGACCAAGGTATATTATAATCCCTTGAAATTTTTAATAGAGGTAGACCTAGACCAGAGAACCCTTTGGATAAAATTTCATGATTTGTTGAATTTTTTGTGATTTATTAGAATTATTTTAAATTTTGGGCTATTTAATAAAAAAAAAATATTTTAAGTGGTGAAAATTAAGTTCTATATTTTTTAAAATCTCCCTAAGGTCGGAGAACTCAGAAGAGAAAATTTTACATTTTTCATATTTTTATTTTATTTATTGAAATTATTTTAATGAAAAAACTTATTTTTAGCCTTTTAAAAGTTATTTTTAAGTTTTAAAATTCAATATCTTTATTTATAAAATGAGAAAAAATATTCTAATTGTTCTTAAGTAATTATGAAGCAATTTAGAACGTTTCCATGAATTTTACTATTTTTGTGATTTTTATGAATTTTTAATTATTTTAAATGTTTAAAATAGGCTAAANATAGAGATAAAAAATCAAGTCATTTAAATGTTTATATTTTCCAAAATCAATTGTCTTAGGGATTTAGTATTTGGAAAATTTAAGGATGTTTTAAATGACTTAACCCATGAAATATTTCCAAAGGTTTCTCTGGTCATGGTAGACTTTCCAAAATTTTCTTAGAATTTAATAATCAATATGCTAATTTCCATGATTTTTTTAAGGAAATAATGTGAGATAACTTGAAAAATATGGATCTCTGTATAGGAACCTCTTCTGACTTTGGAAAAACCAGACAATGTTCCCCCTTACAGAGGCTACAATATGTAAAACTTTCAAGCCAAGGTGATGTGTCAATATGCATGGAGAATCAAATGAATCTAGATAGTATTTAATTAATTAAAAATATTTTATGCATCAAATGGGCTTGAAAATTAGTCCACATTATTCTCCTATGTTCACTGAGTGAGAGGGTATTTTTATTTTATTTTTGTGATTTTTCTACACAAAGTTATGTATTTTTGAAGTTAAGGGTATTAAATAAATAAGAAAATACCCCTATTTTTCTATTTAAACCGTGCGTGCCACCTCATCCTACGACAACTCCGAAAGCATGCGTGGCGTGCTCTGGTTGGACACTGCAGTCCACGTAGCTTGCTGACTCGACCCGCTATTCACGTCTCAAAGCATCGTCCGACTCAATCTCCCCCGTCCGTTTGATACACTCTTGATCGAACGACTCCCCGTCATCGTCCCCGATAGAGTGATCCCATGCCCGTCCAAACTAAAACCTTAAGATCTCAGCCTAGACTCAACCAAATCACTTCAGGTTTGATTCTATGGACTCGTCTAAGCGATACGAACACATATATACGGCTAAGGTACCATGAAATCAAGCTTAAGTAAATGGAGAATCAAAATAAGCGTGGGACGAGGAGGAGTTTTATACCTTTGCTCTGAGAAGGGAGGCTTCGACCAGAGATGCTCGGCACGTTCGTTGGGGTCCAAGGACGCTAGGGATTGAGTCCCTGGCCTTGGTGTGAAGTCTAGGTGTTAATTCGACCAAGCTCGATTTCAGGTGTTGGTCTAGAGCTATGGTAGAGGCTCTGTGGAAGGGGGATTTGATGGGGATCTTGCTTCTTTCACTCTTGGGAAGGTGTGGGCACAAGCAATTGAAGTTTGGTGGAGTGTGGAGGTGTATTGGGTTCTGTCCTGGTTTCCGGCAAGGTTTCAAGCTCAAAATTGGGCTCCGGCAAGGGGGATGGGTGAGGAAAGATGGTTGGAATGCAATGAGGGGATCTTAGGGAAGCTCTGTGTGAAGTTTGGAGAGGCCTCTCTAAGAAATTTTCAGTACACATCCCATGGCCGTGGGAGGTGAGTTTTTATAAAAATGGCCATGGGGTGGCTCTCAGGGCATAAGTTTGGGTGCATTGTGGTGCTTAGGTGGAGGGCAGAGGAGCTCCATAGTTTGATTTGGATGAGCTGGCCTCTAGGTTTGATTTGGGTGAGGTGCCATGGGAGTTGCTCTCAGTCTTGGGCTTTTCCGGGCACTAGGCTGGCCGGCCGGCCAGGGGGAGGTGGCTAGGAGCTCAGGGAACCAAGAGGAATCCATCACAGCAGTTTAATGCAAATGTGCTTGGATTTGGCAAAGATATCTTAAGCATGTGCATTTTTGGAAATAAGATCCCTTAATTTGGGGGACCTTTGGTCCATGGCTTGATTTAAGTGGTGTCATGGTGTTTGGACTGGTCACTAGGTCCAACTAATGGCTGTGGTGGAGTTAATTTGGTGGCTTTAAGGTGGTTAGGTCACATTTAGTGCATGGGTCCAAGTGGGTGCAAATGACCAACGCTTGAGTTTGGGCTAGGCTAGCCATGTCAATTGGTTGAATTGATTGTTGCATTGGGTGTAGATAATCATAAGGAACAACTTTGGTGAAGGATGAAAGTGGTTTTGAGGTCAATTGGAGGGTCAATTTGAGGGAATTTTGAACCTTATTCAATTTGGTCATGTTGGGCTATGCTTGGGTCTAGCTTGGGTTAGCCTTGGGCTTAGTCCAAATTGATTTTTGAAAATGGTCAATAGGGACCTCATGAGGAGTTTCCAATTTGAATTTGATGCCAATTTGGAGGTTAAGGAAATCAATTGGGTGAAATTTGGGGACTTAGACAATTTGGGGCTAAATTTGGGAATTTTGGATTTAGCCCAAAATCAAATGGATATGAGACTCCACCAAGGTCAATTGATGATTGATTTTGATGTATAGAAATTTTATAAAAATTTTGCAACATTAATTGAGGCCAATTGACAAGGCTATGGGTTCAATTTGGTGAGATTAAGTCATATGGTCAAAATTGGGGCTTTGACCTAAATCAAAATTGGGCTCAAATCATGGACCAATTGAGATTGGATTTGGTTTAGTTTGGTCATATAAAAAGTTAATTTGATTTTAGGATGGGAATTGGAGTCAATTGAGATCAAATTGATGGACATTTGAGTTGGATTTTGGGAGATTTGGGTCTTTAAAGGGAAATTTAGGGATTTTCGTTAAAGATGGTCAAATTGACCAAATTGGGTCATGTAGTATTTGAAAGAAATGAAATTAGGAATATTTGGGATTTATTGGGATTTTTTGGGAATTTTTAGAATTTTTGGTAGGGTATATTAAGGAGGGGTATTTTGGTAATTTGGCCAAATTTGGTAATTTTTGGTAGTTTGGGTATTTTCAAGGTGTTTGAAATGATTTTTGAATAAGTTTGGGTATTTTGGTTAGATTTGGAGATTTTGACCAAATTTGGTCCCAGGGGTATGTAGGTAATTTGGGGGAATTTAGGGGCAAAAGGGTAGGTTGGGTATCTTGGTAGAGTTGGAGTGCCAACCACCATAAATAAGCCATGGACTAATGGAAACCCCATTTTGGGTCCTCAACATAGTGGTCTTAGCTAAACCATAGCCCTAGGGCTAGTAGATTTAGGGGACCCTACATGAGTATCCCAAAAGATTGAGGGATCTAGGTTAGAAATTTGAGCTCAGGGTTGTGAGTGATTGTGAGTGCAGATGAGTGTATCTTAGCTCCAGACCAATAACCAAGGCCAACCCTAAGGTCCAGCAATCCTAAGGGTGACTCATCCTGAGTTTCCCCCACAGTGATCCCACCTACAAGTACTTAGAGGTTGGGAGCCAATATGTGGAACTTCAAGTTGAGAAGAGAAGGGTAGAATTTCTAATGGTGAGGGTTTCAAGTCTAGTCTTCTAGGAATAGTCAACAAGAAAAGTCATATGGCTAGACCCTAGGCTACTAAATGGGATAAACTAAACCTCAACCAAAAAATGAGGTCAACACCATGACATTAGGAAACACTTTGTTTGATATTAGAAATTAAAACATTAGAAGACTTAACGTCTGAACCTGATACTTCTCTCAATCTTTAAAATTTGACACTTCTAAAACTTAAACTCGCCACAATGAGGAGCTTAGAGCTAGCATTGTTGGAAGCATGACCATCTTCAATAGTAAAACATGTCTACACTAGTTAAATCATTCCTTATAATTAAATAACAAGTCATATGATTTTGAGGTAGTCCGCCTAGTGCGACGCAAATCCTCAATTTTTCTTTAGGCCTCTGTATAGCCCTACTATACAATTTAAGCCCTAACCTTTTTTAAGATTCTAAGGTTGTTGTTCTTCACGACTTAAATCCTCACATCTACTAGGCTATTTGCGTTATCGTTTCACAAGAATGCAAGCCTTAATTAATAAATTTAGTAGGATGAGACATTTAAATAAACTCTCTCTAAAATTGAAACCAAACCATTGGGTAGACTAGGAAGTCACTGAGGTTCTCCTCAGGATCTGTGACATCCCCTAGTTCTTCTACCTTTGGAATCCAAAAATAAAATGTTCCAAATTTGAGTCATTCCTATTTCAAACCTCATTGTTCGATCTCGTTTAAAAAATTGTATCTTTTGAACTTCTTGAAGATAATATGCCCTGATTTTAATCATTAGTTTTCTTAGGTGGATTCAGTTATCTAAGATGTAATTAATAATAGGGGCTTGATCTTATAGGAAGCTTTTCCAAACCTAGCTTAATATAATCTCTATTTAACTTTTCATATTAAATAGGGGAATTTGCAGGCTTATAATAAAATGGTTTCATATACCAAACAGATGTCATACATTTCTTAGTTTATTTGATTGAGCCTTATCATCAAGCAATGTGTTTATCTTTCAAGATGGATACATAGCTAAAGGTGTGGCACTCTTTCATTTAAACTGTGAAAGATATGAGATCGATTTGATTTCATATTTTTCTAAATATATATATATATATATATGTAAATTTAATGTTTCTTCAAAGCTAGTGACGAGATTTCGATTTCGGCGACCGACGGCTTCCACAGGACAACTCCCCAGGATAAAATTTGTGCCTAAAAATTTGGACATTGCTTAACTCTAGCCTAACCTAAACACAAGTTTAACCCAACATCCCTAAATTGATCAAATGTCTAAAATCCTTCAAATTAACCCTCCAAATCAATTCAAAATGACTCTAAATCTGTTCTAAACTCTTTGTGACATTCATCTATATAATCTTGATCAATTAATTGAGTCCAATGTTATAGCTAGCCCAACTCAAACCCAACTGCAAGCCAAATTGACCCAAATCGAACCTGTACACCAAAATTGATTTAGCCATGCCAAATTTGCCAATCAATGACCACTCCAGCCACTAAGTGCACACTATTGAACAGGCCAGACTCACCTAGCCCACCCTAGATGAGATATGGGTCGATGGTCCCTTGATTTAAGAAATTTACCCCATATTTGGCCAAAAGATGAAATAATTTTTCCATCATTGCTTACCCTTGGGAGTTAATCATAACTAGCCACCCCTAAGCCCTTTGAGCTAAGAGGTGACCAGACACTAGCCAACCACCACCTCAGCTGCCAGAAATATTCACCCCAAAAGAACTCAATGTGACGAAAACCCAAAATTGAACTCACCTGAGCTAGCTAAGATTGATTGGCTGTTAGGGCCTTTCTTCCCTCCATCTATGCAGCACCCTGGCCACCTCAGCTTGGCCTGAGAGCCAACATAGCCTCTTCTATTTAAACCACCCCCTCTACGGCCATAAAAAAAAGCTATCAAATTCCTTGGGGAAACTCTGTCCAATTATTTCAAGAGTCCCTCTAAGAACTCCTCAGTTCAATCCAACTATTTTCCCCCTCTGGTTCCCACTGTGAGAGCTCAATTTTGAATTCAAAAATTCAGCCTGAACCACAACATATTTCACCACACCCCCACAGTCCACAAAAGTTCAATTAACTGTGCCCACACAATCATCAGAGTGAGAGGAGTTGCTTCCCCACAAAAGCCCCATCCTAAAAAGCCACTAACCTAGCTTTAGATCGACACCTTAAAACGACCTTGACCAAAATCATACCTAGATAATTCACCAAGGCCTATGAGTTCATTTGGAGGTTTGTTAAAAACAATCAACTCCACTACAACTATCTGATTGAGGCCTCCCCTCTCAGACAAAGGTATAAAGCTCTAACCCTTATTCGAGCCTATTTTGAATCTCCATACATATTTACTATATTTCATATCATATAAGCCATCCGATATGTTTGTCTTGAGTAGATGAAGGTGCAGGAACAAACTTGAAGTGTAGAACTTGAGTTCTTAGGGTTTTAAGTTGAACGACTTATGGGTTAGGTCACTTGGGGACGACGACAGAGTGTCATCTTATTGCGCGTTTACTTAATGGATGAAGGAGATCAATTCAGATGAACTCTTGGTACGTGAACTGCTGGGAACGTGGCAGCTGATGTGTCTAGTAGTGTCAAATTGCGAAGCACCGCATGTAGAGCTCAGAGAGGATAAGAATGATGCGGCGGCTGAGTTGGATAAGTAGAAAATTAGGGATTTCTGATTTATTTTAATACCAAAACTTTGAAAAATCATAACTTTGTGTCGAAAAATCATAAAAATAAAGTAAAAATGTGCTCTAGCTTAGTGAACAGAGGAGAATAATGTGGGCTAGAACTAAAAATTATTTGTTAACTTTTTCATTTTAAATTAATTAATACTCTATGTGGTATTTTAATTCATTGTGGCAAAGCATTGCTCACCATAACTTGAAATTTTGAGGGTTTATTCCTCATGATAGAAACGATGTTCTCTAATTTTTTCAAGGTCAGAGGATTTCTCTATACTTCTAACCCTAATTTTCAAGCTAAGATGGCTATTCAACTTAAATTAATTCTATAAATTGAAATATCACTTGAAAAATCATAGGATTATTTTAGTCGGTTTCTTCTAGTCAGAGAAGCTTAGGAAAAATATCATGATGACTTGAAAAATTTTGTACAATTCTATATTTAATTAAGTTTGTATATCTTGTACTAATTTATGTAAATTAAATAAAAATAAAAAATTGACAAATTAATTCCACATTATGCATTACAATCATGTAAGTCTACTGTAAAAATTTAAAAATTATTTGACTAAGTTTAGGCACTAATGTTGATTTTACAACAAACATTATATTTTTTTATAAAGATAATTTTAGTAACTTAAATACACCTAGAAAAATTATGAAAAGTGGTTTTCTAAGTTCCTTGCGATCAAGGGCAATTAGGAAAAATAAAAGTTATTTTTGATAAAATAATTGATTTTTGGCCTATGTTTTGATTTAAAAGAAAAATAATCAAAAATAGGTAAAATTTCAAAAACATAAAAATATTTTAAAATGTGCCTACATGCTTCCTGATCACATAAGACTCATTAAAATTTTTTTAATAATTCTTCTAAGTTAAAAAATAAATTTCTAATGACTTAAAAGGTATTTTTTTTCTCATTATAATAATTATAATAAATAAATTAAAAATCATAAAAATATAAAATTAGTTTCTCTGAGTTCTTTGGACTTAGAGAGGATTATTAAAATAGAAAGAATAATTTTGGTAAATAAAACATCTTTGTCATTCAAATTAAATCATAAAAATCAATAAACAATTAAATTAAAAGTTTGATTCAAAAAAATCACGAGGTTCAACCTAAGTGTTTCTCTGACCTAAAAAAACCTTTAATAATTTTTCTATAAATGAAAAACTTTATTTTGATTAATTAAATAAATTAATTTTGAAAATTCTTTTTTCTAAAATATTAATTATTTAAATTAAAATTTGAAAACCACATTTTTCTCCTTTGATGTTATAATTACTCTATGGATATGGTACTCTAAAATCTCTAAGGTTATTTGAGTGGTGATTAATGAGTTATGAGGTGAAGAGCCCCAAAGGTAAAGTGGTCATTTTGGATTTTGGTTCCTGAATGAAAATTTAGGATTAAACAAAAAGAAAATGGGTAATTTTGATTCTAATGAATATGTTTGGATGATTGAAACATAATGGGTAAAAGGTAGAAACCAATTTTCCACCTTTCCATGATAGGAATAAAATTATAAATTTTCTAAATTATGAAAAATTTGAAGTTCATAAAAATCAAATGGTTTCTAAGTGATGGGCTAAAGCTAAGGAGATTTTGTTTCACTTATGATTAAGTCCAAAATGAATGATGGTCTGACTCCTTTTAATCAGAATCCACATAACCTAAATTAAAATTTTAACACTTGCCAATCTTTCTCCCATTAGATTTATTAAAGGGCTTGGTAGTGATCTAATCTTGATATTTAATTCATTTGATGGGATTTAGTGGACAATAAGAGTGATGATCCCCACTCAATGGCCCATGCACAGTATATCAATAGTTATAATGGTATTTTTCGCTTATATTTCCTTATTTTGCAACAAATCCAAAAACTTGATCTTGAAGAAAAATAAGAATTTAACTTTTTAATTTATATATATTTATATTACAAGTATATGTATCATTATCAAGTAATATAGGACTTTTTGATTAAGACTTGAATATTGAACCCACAGGGAAGATTATGTAATATGCACTTTTTAGAAATTTTTTTTATTTTTAAAAAGATAATTACTTAAACTAAAAATTGTTTTTGTAGGAATTTAAAATTTAAATATTTTTGGTATTTTTGATATTTAACGAAACAGTAAAAACATAAAAGGATAACTAAAGTTTTTTTAGAAGAAAAGTACCTAATATGAAAATATCATTCTTGTTATCATGAATTAGTAATAAGTATAGGAATTCTGTTGTGGAAGTATGCAAATTGTGTTGTGACAAATTGTAGCAATAATATTATTTCCCTTTATTAGAGATGCTATAAAGAACATTGGCTAATTTAAAGTTTGAATAGTTTTTAAGACCAGCTAGGCAAGGAAGATACTAGCTCTCACTCTAGAGTTCCCTCGATTCCCTCCACCTGGTGGCTAACATTATTGTATCAGAACCTAAAATAATAAACCATGTTGGGGGCTTTAGCCTGTCACTTTAACGTTTTATAACTCTACACCCATCAATGAAAATTTCTCTATTTATTTGCACTCAAACATATGAACTACATCCTGATTCATATAACCTCTCGGAACTAACTCCCCAGAAAAGAACTTTCAAAACTTGCCAATATTTTCAGAACTCTTTTCTAAGTTCTTTCTTTCATTTATAGTTTTTTAATAAGTGCGTTGGGATCTCTTCAAAATGTATCTTGATTAGATGTATATGCGCAAGAGGCGCATCCTTTCATGATAATTTTTGTCCATAGTGGTTACAACCGCTTATTAAGCCAATGGGTGCCTCAAATTGATATTGTCCATCATCTTCTGCAATAACTCATCCTAAGTCTTGGCATCACCTCTAGATGTAGAAGCACGAGAAGTAGATGGTCGTGATGAAGATGCAGTAGACGTCTCTAATCCATAACTTCTGGAAAATCCTCCTCTCTAGCAAAAAATTGAATGCTTAGAATAAGTCTTGACATTCACCTTTGTAATGGGCTTTAGAGGTAACAGAACTTCCTCCCAACTATCATACTTCACTCAAGCCTGCTTGCATAATGAAAATATTAAGGAAGCAAATCTTATACCTGCAGTGGTAGCAGCTGTAGCAGAACTGATGATAGTGTGATAGATCAAAGCCCTAGTGTTGATGGGCTTTCCCTCCTGAATACAATAATTCAATTTTGCTCTCTCTCTGGTCACTTCTCTGAGATGATTGGTTGGAAGCAGACGAGCAGAAATGAAATAGTGTCAGGCCTTTGAAGGTGGACATAACTTTGAAGTTTGGAAATTTACTCTCCTCTCATTGGTAATCTTCCAAAGACCTATCCCAATAGTTAAATATGAAATAATCTCGTCTAACTCCGCTTCTGTAGGACTATAATTCGCATAAAAACATAAAGTCTCTAGTGGTAATTGCTAAAACAAGTTGACTACCTCTGGAGTAAAAGGTACCAACTTCTCTCTAACCATAACTCAATCATTTTCAGCCTCTAGGATATTTTCATAAAAGTCCCTCACAACAGAAATCATTGCGGCGGCAGAGAAACAACAGAATTGTTCCCACCGTCGGCCGACTATCAGGTCTTCCAGTTCTCCACCTGAACTCTTGAAACATCGATCCTGAATCAATTTTCGTGATTATAGAGCGTCACTAAATTGATCCTGAGCTTTTGAATTGACAAATTTGCTCAAATTGAATGGGCTCTTTCCTCCACTCTTTTTTATTCTTGGTGTCATCCTACAAATTTGATAAATTCCAAAAAATAACTCTAAAAATCAAGTTTAAATCACTAAACTAAACTTTGAAAAGCACTAACTAAACTTCCCAAGTATTTTCCATAGATTATTCTTCTCTTTTCACCATGAATAGTAAATTTTTCAAATCTTCGAAATGTGCTCAAAATATTTGGTGAAAATCCAAAATTTTTGCATAGAAGTAAAGCTCCTACTTGAAGGAACTTGAATCTAGCAAATCTCACTCGATCCTACCAAGAAATTTTCACATTACACTTGCACTTGCGACTTTGAGTTGGGGAAGATAATAAAAGGTATTAAAAATGGTATTTTTGGACTTAAAATTTACTTTTAGCCGTTTGCAAACCAATTTTTGTGAACCGGCGCTTAAGCGCAGGTAAGTGGCGCTTAGGCGCCTGCCTCTCGGGTTGGCTCGCGCTTAATCGCTAGATGTGGCGTTTAGGCGCCAGTGCATTATTTTTTAAATCTTCAAATTTAAGTAAAATGTACAATTTGCCTAAGTAAACCACCCCTACATGGTCTCATAACACTTATTGACTATTTTTAACTTCTTATAACTCCACTCTCTCTCANGTAACTCTTTTCTCTCTCAAAATTCTCCATAATAATTAATTCAATTCGAGGCTAAAAATATCACAAATTTTCACAAAAACAAACTTATTTTAATTCTCAAACAAGTAAAAACAAATTTAACACTTAGTTCTCTCTCCAAATAGTCTTGGATGAGAAAAATTTCCTAAGTACAAAACAATTACCACACATTTACAATTAAACACACAAGTGACACAAACACTAAACACAAGTCCTAAACACAATACACTTAAAAACATGACTCCAAACAAACAATTCCTGACACTTAACTTAATGGAACTCTTCATTAGAAGGAACAAATTCTTGTCTCTCGGTAGTCTCTCCAAGAATATAGAGTTGATAAAACGAACGGTGGTGACGAGCTCTAATACTATCATCTTCGATCCACTTCTGCTTAAGGAACATCGTCTTATTTGCTTCCTCTATATAACTGGTATGGATGAACTGCATCTTAAGTTTCTACCCAATATGTTATAGATGAACATGCAATTCAAGCACCTTAGTCTCTAATGCAGATATAGTATTCTCCATCTTTTTGATCTTCTCCAATATTCCTTCAATACTAATGGCTAAGAAACTGTTATACATCTCCTATGCACTTTGACTAATGAACTTCTTCTTCATGGCTACTTCCTTCTTCTTCAAATTCATCTCCCATGAAAACATTTTCTCTAAATATCTCTCTTTCTTAAACTTTTAGGGCTAAAAATAATCTGGGGTGAAATGCCTTCACAAACCCCTTCTATTTATAGGCCTAATTCCCCCTCATAACTTCTAAGAATGACTTGAAACTGCCAAGACATGTTTATTCCAACTAAATTGCAGTTACACCTTCTAGAAATAAAAATTTGTACATGTGATTAAACTGCTGCGCTTAAGCATCGGATCTGGCTCATAAGCGCCAGAGCATATTTTTGCACCATTCAACTTAACGTCCAAATTCTCATTCTAACATGTCTAGGTAACTAAATGAAATCTAAAAATCATTACTAAAACATAATAGAGTCAAAAATACTACCTAAAATTTCTTAATCAGACTCAAAACAAAAATCAAAGCAAAAACACATTGATAACAAAAATCAAAGCAATCCTATGATTTATATGATATTTCTTTAATAACTTCTCTATAATGGCATTTCTGAGATGACTTCCCCCATCAGTAATGATAACTCTCGGCATCCCAGATCTACAAAATATGTTCATTTTCAAAAATTTTGCAACACTTTGAGCATCACATTGAGGTAAAACAACAACTTCTATCCATTTGAATACATAGTCCACTGCTAATAGAATATATAAATTTCTGAAAGATGGTATAAATGGTCCTATGAAATCTAATCCCCAAACATCAAATATTTCAACTTCTAGCATAAAATTGAGGGGAATCTCATTTCTTCTAGAAATAATGCCTACTCTTTGACATCTATCACAAGTTTTGATATAAGCATTAATATCTCTAAAAATTATAGGCCATAAAATCTAGATTATAGAATTTTTTATGTTGTTTTATCAACACCAAAATGTCCCCCAAAATCAAAATTATAACATTTTTGGATAATTTCATAAGTTTCTTCTAATGGTACACATCTTCTAATGATCAAATGCTTTCCTTATTTATATAAATATGGATCATCCAAAAAATAAGTCTGAGCTTCAGAAATAAATTTCCTCATTTGTTGGTATGTCTTTCCATAGGGTTTAAGATCATTAACAATATAATTCACAATGTCGGCATACCACGGAACACGCCACTCATTTAAAGTGAATAACTTTTCATCTGGAAAACATTCATTAATTTCTTTTTCAAAACTGAGTGGTTTTTCTAATTTAAGCCTAGACAAATGATCAGCAATTTGATTTTTCAGTTCCCTTTTGATCTACAATTTCAACATAAAATTCTTGTAAAAGAAGAATCCTTCTTATAAGTCTCGGTTTAGTATCCTTCTTTTTCATTAAATACTTAATAGCAAAATGATATGTATGTACTATACAATGAGTTCCAATCAATTATGATCTAAATTATCAAAGACATATACTATTGTAAATAACTCTTTTTCAGTTGTTGAATAATTAATTTGAATTTCTTTAAGAGTTTTACTAGCATAGTAAATAACTTTCAAAATTTTAACATATTTTTGTCCTAAAATAGCTCCAATAGCATAATCACTTGCATCACACATAAGTTCAAAAGTTTTCGCCAATTTGGTAAAACTATAATTAGTGCAGTGATTAATTTTTCTTTTAATAATTTAAAAGCTTTTAGGCATTCCTCATCTATGTTTAGTGCAGTGATTAATTTTTCTTTTAATAATTTAAAAGCTTTTAGGCATTCCTCATCAAAAATTAAATTGCATCCTTCTCCAGTAAATGGCATAAAGGCTTAGCAATCTTATAAATGTTTTTAATATATTTCCTGTAGAATCCAGCATGTCCTAAAAAACTCATAATTTTCCTTACATTTGTTTGATAAGGTAAATTAGCCATCACTTGAATTTTAGCAGGATCTACTTCCATACCATTTTCTGATATTTGATGACCTAATACAATTCACCCCTGCTACCATAATCTGTCATTTTCTCTCAGTTAAGGACTAAATTTGTTTCTTCACAACGCTTAAGAACTTTAGATAAATGTTCTAAACATAATTAAGGACTAAATTTGTTTCTTCACAGCGCTTAAGAACTTTAGATAAATGTTCTAAACTAAATGAAGTTCCAAACACTGAAAAGTTCATCCATGAATACTTCAATCCCTTTTTCAATTAAATCACAAAAAATTTCATTCATACAATTTACAAAAAATTGCCATCATACATCTTTTAAATGTAGCAGGGGCATTACATAAACCAAAGGACAGATGTTCCAAACACTGAAAAGTCATCCATAAAGACTTCAATCCCTTTTTCAATTAAATCACAAAAAATTTCATTCATACAATTCATCCATAAATAATTTAATCCATTTTTTATTTAAATCACAAAAAATTTTCATCATACATCTTTGAAATGTAACAGGGGCATTACATAAACTAAAGGGCATTCTTCTAAGAGAAAAAGTACAATAAGGACTGGTAAATGTTGTTTTCTCTTGATCCTCATGAGATATTTGAATTTGGTGATAACCAATATATCCTTCTAGAAAATAAAAGTATTTATGCCCAGCTAGTCCATCTAGCGTTTGATCTTGAAAGGGTAGTGGAAAATGATCTTTCCTAGTGGCAAGATTTAATTTTCTATAATAAATGCATATTCTCTACCTGGTAACTTGTTTAGTAGGTATTAACTCGTTATGCTCATTCACAATTACAGTTACTCCTCCTTTCTTAGGAACACAGGGAATTGGACTAACCCATGCACTATCTGAATAGCATAGATAACTCCATCATCTAACCACTTTAAAATTTCTTTCTTAATAACTTCTTTCTTAACAAGATTTAATCTCCTTTGTGGATTAGCCCTAGGTTTGCAGTTTTCTTCCAGATTAAATTTATGAATGCAAATTGAAGGATTGATTCTCTTAATATCAGCAATTGTCCATCTGAAGGCTTTCTTAAAATTTTTCAAAATTTACACCAGCTTTTCTTCTTCTTCCTTTGTTAACTTTGAGGAAATTATAACATGTAAAGTAGAGGAATCTCCTAAAAAGGCATAATTTAAATGTTCAGGAAGTAATTTCAACTCAAGTTCAGGAGGTTTTTCAATAGATGGATAAAATGATTTATCTTTGTCTATCGTCTCCAAAATTTCAAAAATTTCTTGAACATAACTTGAATCTTTCTTAAAAAGTTTTTACACATTGATCTAATTCCTCTTCTTGCACATGTTCCATATCTTTTCCTTCAGATTTTTCTTCATAAGTAGTCTTGAAAATGCATTCGCTCAGATATCTTGTACCATCCATTCTACAACATTCATCATCTTCACCTTTTGCAGGGTATTTCATTAATTTTGAAATGTTAGAAGTAACAGTTTGATCATTGACGTGCATTGTTAATTCTCCTTTCTGCACATCTATCATTGCTCTTCCTGTGGCTAAGAAAGGTCTCCAAAAAATTATAGGTATCTTTTTATCTTCCTTCATATCTATCACAATGAAATCAACATAAAATATAAATTGATCAACTTTCNGGCAAGGTCTCTCCAAAATGATAGGTATCTCTTTATCTTCCTCCATATCTAGCACAATGAAATCAGCAGGAAAGATCTCCTCAAAATGATAGGTATCTCTTTATCTTCCTCCATATCCAGTACAATGAAATCAACAGGAAAGATAAATTGATCCAATTTCACTAGGACATCTTCTATAACTCCATTAGGATATGTTATTAAACGATCCGCTAACTGTAGAGTTACAGTAGAAGGGGTTGTTTTTCCTAATCTGAATCTTTTAAATATTGATAATGGCATAAGGTTAATGCTTTCACCTTAATCACATAAAGCTTTCCCATAATTTTTTCTCCTATCGCACATGGAATTATAAAGCTACCAGGATATTTAAGCTTTTAAGAAAGTTTCTTCTGAATTATAGCACTGCACTCCTCACTAAGAGCAATAGTCTCATTATCTTCAAACTTCCTTTTTCTATTGAGAATATCCTTCAAAAACTTTACATAGCTTGGCATTTGTTCTAAGGCTTCAGCAAATGGGATATTGATTGTAAGCTTCTTAAATATTTCCAAAAATTTTGAAAATTGCTTAACCAACTTTTGTTGTCGAAGTCTCTGAGGAAATGGAGGGGATGGTTTTTCTAAATCAATTTTTGGGGGAGAAATAGGTCTTTTAGAATCTTTTGGAGCATCCTCTTTTGCTTCTTCAATTTCTTCTCTCTCTAATTCAATCTCTTTTTAAATCCTACCTTCTAACTCTATTCTGCTTCTAAGTTGTACAACTTTAACTTGCTATTTATTCTGGTCTTTTGGATTTTATTTAGTATTACTAGGAAGTGTTCCTTAGGATCTATTAGTTAATGAAGTTGCAATTTGCCAAAGTTGATTCTCAATATTTCTAAATGTTCCTTTGTAACTGTTTACCCATTTGTAACACCACTTCTTCTATAGGTACTTCTTATCCTTAAATATTATTGTTGAAACCTAGAGGATAAATAGATCTATAATTATTATTCTCTTGGTTGTTCAAGTTTCCTAATGAGTTGACTTGGTTGTTCCCCCATTGCTGATTATTACCACCCGAATTGTTATTCCAGTTAAAGTTGGGATAGTTCTTTCCAACCTGAGTTATAATAATTTGGAATATGTGTTATTTTACTTATTATTTATGACATTCAAAGTTTTTAATGATGTTTGAAAATCTACCATTTGGCCAAATGAATTATCTTCAATTATGTAAATTGGTTGAAAAAAATTCATTCCAAATTAGTATAACTTCCTTGAAATTGCAGCAACTTGATTTGCTAACATAGTAAATGCATCAGTTTCATGAAATGTGCTGCTTTCCTTGGATTCACCCTCTCAGAAGGCCATTGAAAATTATTGGTAGCCATCTCTTCAATTAAAGCATAAGTGTCGTGAAATGGTTTTGACATCAATGAACCACCAGTAGCAGCATCGATAATAGATATAAGAGAACCAATTAATCCAATATAAAAGGTTTGAATTATTAACCAATCTGGTATAACATGGTGTGGACGCTCTCTTAAGAGTTCTTTAAATCGTTCCCATGCTTCATAAATAGATTCCCCGACAAACTGATTAAAAGATGTAATATCATTTTTAAGCTTCTTAGTTTTTTATGGTGGAAAATATTTAGCAAGTAATTTTTGTGCTAAATCACCCCAAGTTCTGATAGATCCAAGTGCTAATGAATTCAACCACATCTTAGCTTTATCCCTTAGTGAGAAAGGAAATATCCTAATTCTTATGACATCATCTGAAACACCATCGTATTTAAATGTAACACATAATTCTAGAAAATTGATGAGATGTGAATGTGGATCTTCAGTAGGAGATCCGCCAAACTGATTATTTGATACCATTTGGATAATAACAGGTTTAAGCTAAAATGAATTAGCCACTACAGTAGGTTTTTGAATACTACAATGAAGTTCATCTACAATAGGGTTGACATAATTAACTTCTACAGTAGGTTTTTGAATACTACAATGAAGTTCATCTACAGTAGGGTTGGCATAATCTCCGAAAGGTCTAAACCCTTAATGAATTTCAGTATTTTGATTATTTTGGTTTGCAATTTCTATAATTTTTTTTTATTTTTCAAAATTTTTAATTTTTTTGGTTTTTCTGATTTTCTAACAGTTCTTTCTAATTTAAAAGTATAGGGCACTAGTCCTTCAGAATCTGAACTACGCATACACTAACATAAAATAAAATAAAATAAAATATACAAATTAAGATACACTATTTAAAATTTAAATAAGACTTTCTAAAAATAGAAATTTACTTAGTTTTCTTCCACAGAAACGGCGCCAAAAACTTGATCCCGACTCAATGGCCTATGCATAGTATATCAATAGTTCTGATGGTATTTTTTGCTTATATTTCCTTATTTTGCAACAAAACCAAAAATTTGATCTTAAAGACAAAATAAAAATTTAACTTTTTAATTTATATATATTTATATTTGGAAACTATGCAAGTACATGTATCATTGTCAAGTAATATAGTACTGTTTGATTAAGACGTGATATCAAACCCACAGGGAAGATTATGCAATATGCAGTTTTTAGAAAGTTTTTCTATTTTTAAAAAGATATTTACTTAAACTAAAAACAATTTTTGTAGGAATTTGAAATTTAAATATTTGTTGTATTTTTTATATTTTAATTAAACAATAAGAACTTAAAAAGATAACTGAAGTTTTGGTAGAAGAAAAGTACTTAATATGAAAATATCTTTCTTCTTATCCCAAATCAGCGTTAAGTATAAGAATTCTATTGTGCAAGTATGCAAATTGTGTTATGCCAAATATAAGAAATAATTTTTTTTACCCTTACTAGAGATGCTATAAAGAACATTGGCTAATTTAAAGTTTGAATAGTTCTAAAGATCGGCTAGGCAGAGAAGATACGAGTTGTCACTCTAGAGTTCCCTTAATTCCCTCCACCTGGGGGCTAACATCTCGAGCCTAGGCAGGGAAGATACCAGCTCTCACTCTAGAGTTCCCTCGATTCCCTCCACCCGGGGGCTAGCATCGCTAGGCAGGGAAGATACTAGCTCTCACTCTAGAGTTCCCTCGATTCTCTCCACCTCAAGGCTAATAGGTAGGGAAGATACCATCTCTCACTCTAGAGTTCCATTAATTCCCTCCACCTGGGGGCTAACATCTCGTATCATAACCTATTTACCCTTACTAGAGATGCTATAAAGAATATTGGCTAATTTAAAGTTTGAATAGTTCTGAAGACCGGCTAGGCAGAGATGTTATAAAGAACATTGACTAATTTAAAGTTTGAATAGTTCTGAAGACCGCCTAGGCAGGGAAGATACCAGCTCTCACTCTAGAGTTCCCTCGATTCCCTCCACCCGGGGGCTAGCATCGCTAGGCAGAGAAGATATTAGCTCTCAGTCCAGAGTTCCCTTGATTCCTTCTACCTGGGGGCTAACATTCTAGTATCAGAAACTAAAATAATAAACCAAGTTGGATGCTTTAACCTGTCACTTTAAAGTCCTCTAACTCTACACCCATGAATGAATATTTCCGTATTTATTTGCACTCAATCATATGAACTATATTCTCATTCAAACAACCTCATGTGATTCTTTCCAATTCTTGATTGAGACTATACCAGCCCGGTTCTTACATGTTCTCACAACAAATTTTAACATCTGGATTGGTCAAATCAACCATCCCGGTTCTTACATGTTCTCACAATAAATTTTAACATCTGGATTGGCCAAATCAAGAAGTCATGAAGTGCATGGATTTAAATCATCACAACTTCTTCCAACAGTAAAGATTAATATTCTCCACAACTTCCATCCAAAACTTAATTACTTATCATTTTAAGAAGAAAGATAAAGAAAACAAATCATGGAGAAAACAAAACCACACTTTAGTTTAAAAGTAGAAATCATTGTCAAACCAACATACTTCCATCCAAAACTTAATTACTTATCATTTTAAGAAGAAAGATAAAGAAAACTACTCATATCTATGGAGAAAATAAAATCACACTTTAGTTTAAAAGAAGAAATTATTGTCAAACCAACAACAAGTCTTGATTAAAGTCTCATCCAAAACTTAATTACTTATCATTTTAAGAAGAAAGATAAAGAAAACTACTCAAAATCTAAAACTTAATTACTTATCATTTTAAGAAGAAAGATAAAGAAAACTACTCAAAATCCATGCCATCCATCACTTTAATTACTTATCATTTTAAGGAGAAAGATAAAGAAAACTACTCAGAATCCATGGAGAAACTTAATTACCTATCATTTTAAGAAGAAAGATAAAGAAAACTACTCAGAATCCATGGAGAAAAACAACACTTTAATTTAAAAGAAGAAATCATTGTCAAACTAACAACAAGTCTCGATTAAAGAAACCACACTTTCGTTTAAAAGTAGAAATCATTGTCAAACCAACAACAAGTCTCAATTAAAACCCACACTTTAGTTTAAAAGTAGAAATCATTGTCAAACCAACAACAAGTCTCAATTTAAACTAAAAGTAGTCTAAAACAAATGTTCTCATTTTAAGAAGAAAGATAAAGAAAACTACTCAGAATTCATGGAGAAAACAAAACTACACTAAGTTTAAAGAAAAAATCATTTTCAAACCAACAACAAGTCTCAATTAAAACCAAAAGTAGTCTAAAACAAAAAGATAAAAACTTATCTCAAGTCCTCTACCAAACTCTTAAAGTGCCTTTGAATCTCTGCTCTTTTACAATCACTGAAAATAAAATAACAAAAAGGATAAAGTAAATAAAAATTTGTTCCTGAAAATCTCTCTGAACTAACTCTCCAGAAAAGAACTTTCAAAACCTGCCAATATTTTCAGGACCCTTTTTTAAGTCCTCACTTCTTTCTTTTATAGTTTTCCAAGAGGTGCCTTGGGATCTCTTCAAAATGTGTATTGATTTGATGTATTTGCCCAAAAGACACATCCTTTCATGATAATTTTTATCCATGGTGGTTACAACCACCTATTAAGCCAACTGGTGCCTCCAAAACCTCTTCAAAATTTGTGAAAATCGATTTTACTCGTCTAGTAACTGCCAGTGGCGCTTAGGCGCCAAAACTATTTTGCACAATTTTTAACCTTTTTTTCTTAAAATTTGATCCTTTTTCACTCATTTTAACATTTTTTTCATTTTTACTTGTATCTGCAAGAAAAACACGAAATCAACTTCCATTAATGCACAATATCTCAACAATAGGTATAAAAATATGTCTAAAAATACTATATATTTTAGGTGTATCACACTACAAGACCGAATTTAGTGATGGGTCCAAAAGTCTTTAATGACTGAAACATGCTTTAGGGGCATTCACCTACATAACTTTTGAAAAAAGTATCAGTTGATTAATGGAGTGCCCTGTCCTCGGGATGATTAAAATTTCAGTGTTTGTCGAGTAATGGGGCAATTTTAATTTGACCTATGATAATCAATAGAACAATATGATAAGTTAAATATGAACTCAAATGTTTCAATGGATCTTTATGGCAGTTCAAGGTCATTCCCCGAACACTTTAGAATCTCTTGTATATTTTGAAGGACAAATTGAACTTGCTATATTTTTTTCTAAAGTCATCCATAAAGAGCTTTGGAGACTCAATAAGTCATGGTTTGGAGTCTGTTAGATACACCTTCATCTACTCTTGAAATTAATTTAAATTTCTATGAAATTATATATATGTTGCAAAAGGTAATCTTTCAGCGGGAATGTCAAGAAGATGACAGGTATTATAACTTGGGGTTTGTTAGTTGCACCTTTGACTATTCTTATTTTAGCTTTTCTGCAATATTATAACTGCCTGGTTGAGTACTTTCCGTTACTTGCAAACCAAAACAATTTTTCAAAAATTAATCAACATTTTCAAAACCTAAAACAAATTGTTTCAAAGGTAATGATAAATCCTTTGAAATTTCACAAAGCATAAAATGTCCTTTTGAATTCACGAGAGTCCCTTAGAGGGGGTAACCCATGGTTGCTAACGAGATCTCCATGGTTTAAATGTGTTTCATAAGTCATTTAAGTTAATTGAATTCAAAAGAAAATAGTGATACTAGAATGAGGGAATTGTGGGATCTAAACTGGTGTTGCTCTATTCAACTTTAACATCTGCCATGATATTTAAATAACCATAACCTTAGAAGACATTTGATTTGACATCAGAACTTGATACATTAGAAAACCTAAACTCGCTATGATAAGGAACTTGGAGCTAGTATTGTGGGGGCAGCACGACCATCTTCAACAGCAAAATAAGTCTACACTAGTTAAAACATTTTTTAGAATTAAACAACAAGCCATAGGATTTTGAGGTTTTCCACCTAGTGTGACATAAATCGTCAACTTATATTTAAAACTTTGTATAGACTTGTTACACAATATAAGCCCTAAGTTGTTTTATGATTCTAAGGTTGTCATTCGTCATGCCTAAAGTCTCACATCTTTCAGGCTATTTATGTGATCGTTTCACACTAATGTAAGCCCTAATTAAGAAAAAATTGGTAGGATGAAACATGCACATATTTCTCTTCTAAATTGAAACCAAACCATAGGATTGCTTCGAAGGTCGTCGAGGTTTTCCTTATAATCAATCACATCCCCTAGTTCTTCTTCTTTTGGATTCCAAAAATAAAATGTTCCAAATTTCAGTCATTCTCCTTTCACACCTCTTTGTCTAATCTCATTGAAAAATTCTATCCTTTGAAATTTCTGAAGTCAATATCCCTTAATTTTTATCGAGAGTTTTCTTAGGTGACTTTAGTTATCTAAAATATAATTAAGTATAAGGGTTTGCCTTTATAAGAAACTTTCAAGAATCCAGCTTAACATAAACCTTATTTAATTTTTCATATTAAATAAGGAAACTTGTCAATATATAATAAAATGAATTTGAAGATCAGACGAATGTCATATATTTCTTAATTTATTTAATTATGCCTCTACTATCAAGTCATGTGTGTATCTTTATAGATAGATACAAAGCTTGAGGTGTAGTGTCCTTTCATGTAAATTTTGAAAGATATGGGATCAGCTTGATTTCATATTTTTTGAATATATGTATATATATATATATATCTCTATATATCTATATATATCTATATATATATATATAATTTGTATATGTCCCTCCAAAGCGTATTTTGTATATGTATAAATTAAATCATATTTTTATAAACTATATATAATATATGTCCCTCCAAAGCGGGCATCGGGATTTCCATTTCGTCGACCAACAACATCCATAGGATCCCCCTAAAATTGTGCGGACAGCTTCTGGTGACTCCGCTGGGGACTTTGTTTCTCTCTCCATTGAAATTAGGGAATATTATCTTCGTACATCGGTAATGTGTCCATGCCCCTTACAAACAAAATTACCCTTTTCAGTTGACATGCTTCATTGTCTATTAAATCACCTTTAAACAAAGAGGTTCAGGAGTTCATTATGACTTTTGTCTTTGTGTGACATAATAGGTGTGTTGGTAGACTAGTCCCGCCTGGGCATTGTGCGTTGTGAAGTCGGTCCCACACTGGGTCTTAAAATTCACTGTCTTTTCGAGTTTGGTTTGCTGCTTCACAAATTAAATTGAATTGTGACATGTTGTGCTTGTTTTTTAACCTTTTTTATTTAATTAATTAAACCATTCTACTTTCAACTATTTTCATTAAATTTTTGAAATCTTCACAAATTATAAAATTAAAGAAAGACTTGTCAAGTCTACAGATAGGCCTTTGTTAGCTTTTAGTTTACACACTAGAATTACAAGTTTTTGGCAAAATAACTAACCCCAGTACTTTCTTTTTGAAGCTTCTACAATGGCGTTCATGACTCTCACTTTCTCCAGCAACTTGCCAACTGCCCACAATACTTGTAATGTCTCTCCCACCATCAAGTTTGGAACTTGAAGTTGTTCTCGAAAAAGTCCTGTTCTTCATAATGAAAGTCGTCGCTTCAAAATTTTAGGAGCCTTTCATTGAATTCAACTTGAACTGTCCCTAGGATGTCCCTTCCTGCAAGAAGGTGAAAATTGCAGCTCCCCCAACACTTGTAAAGTATATTGTTCCCTTCTTTACCAAAGAAAAAGAGGTTATTATGGAAGATATAGCTAAAGGATTTACTGTCCCACCATCGGTATTTGAAATAGGATTGAGTTTGAAGTCTGCCCCATTAACTCGATCTCAAAGAAGGAATCGTAGCAGGAAGGCTCAAAAGGCCACTAAAGCACAAATTCTAGAAAAGATATATGTTGATGAGTTTACTCACAAGGAGGAACTTAGATTACTTGAAGCCTCTCTGCTACTTTAAGAGAGTACTTTTCGCCTATTAATGAACACAAATAGATATGAAAGTATTCAAAAGATCATCGTAACATTATTATCATTTTGTGGTTGTAGTGAGGAGAGGGAGAAACTCCCTCCTATCACTAAATTCCATACAGTGTTCCAGAGATTTGCCACTAAAGAAGGATGTGCATTCGTTGAGATACTAAAACGAGTGGGATGCGTAGTGTCCCCTCAGATGAAAAAAGAGACTTTAAGGGATGTCAAATCAACCTGATAGTCTCAGAAGGCAACTTAAGTTTTGTCAACCCATATACTTGTCAGATTCTGTCTAGGGAGTCGAGTTGATACTACCGTTACTACCACATGTTTTGATACTACTGCTATGGCAAGACCTACAGAACATCGACCAGTCAAGTCATGTTTGGGTCCGAGAGTACCATTAGTTGTTGTTAGTAAGACTACTACAAAGAAGGAGAAGATAAAGAAGTCACCCGATAGTGTATTTAGTACGCATCGCGGGGAACATGCCTCTCTTCGGCATACCGATGCCTTCGTGGAGACACCCCTCTCAAGAAATCATCACCAAAGAAGAGGGTATGGATACCCAAGTTCATCATATCGGTACAGTTTAATAAGCCCATAGGACAAGAATGTGGAATGAAGTAAAGGTTCGAAGTATCAGACCTTTTGACAGCTATTGCTACCAAGTTTGATGAACAAATGGAGGATGTTCATTAAAATCCTCTAGTTCTTAAAATGATTTAGGAAGCAATTAATGAAGAGAAAGTCCAAAGAAAATGGAGTAGCCATTGATGATGGTGAAGATATTTATTTTAATGATTATCTCAAAGAAGATTTCATGGATATCCATGTCATCGAGACTATAGCTACTGCATATGCGCTCGATGCCCAACCTCTCATTGAAGGGAACAACACAGATGATTTGTGCAAGGCTATTTTTTCTAAGATATGAGCAAATCAATTAGATGGAAAAGAGAATGGAAGAGATGGCCGCCATGGCTACAGTTCATGGATAGTCCCAGTCACAGCAGGTGGCTTCTCCAAGAGTTAACCAATCGGAAATAGTTCATTTTACCGATGAAAAGAGAGAAGTTGCCTCAGCCAATAGAGATGATAAGAAAAAGAAGGATTTGTCAAGAAGTAACATACCAGAAAATGATATTAAACAGTTGATCGAACTACAAGTTCAGGATGCCTTAGCTTAATCTAAGGGTGGTGCATTGATTTCAAGGGGTAGACCTTACCTAGAGGACTTCAATGTCATACCCTACACCAAAGGATTTGTGTCACTAAACCTTTGACTTTGTGGGAGGAATTTTCATCTTTCTTTCATGGAGAAAAAGCTAAGTATTGTGTTCTTCTTTACCTTATAATTTCATAAACACTAATCTAGAGGATTTGCATTGATTTAATGATGTTTTTCGTTGTATTTTCTTTGTGCTTTGTGATGTGTTTCTCTTACTCTTTCTTCTTTTTTTTGGAAATAGTGGAATGAGAAGATTATGACATTAATTTTCTTTTATTTTTCTTTTACAATGAGTAGGATTCATGTTTAGGATAATTGGATGCATGTTAGAAGAAATTTTAATTATAAATTGTGATGGTTTTCCAACTCCGCTCTTAATTTACTTTTCAATGTGGGAAATTGAATTGTTAAAATATGTTGTGAAACATATGATCTGGGAAATGGAATATAAGTTCTACAATAGAGTGAGAATCACATTTAAGTCCATGAAGGAGTATTTTGTTCATGGGATTAAGTGCAAATAAATAAGAAATATACATTGTTGGGTGTAGAATTGAAGATTTCTAGGGTGAAAAAATAATAATCTCCAATTGGATCTTAGTGTTTAAAAACTAAAGCGAGAGTTAGCCTTCAGGGGAACGGAAGTGGGAGCTCTGGAATAAGATTCAGTATCCTCCTAGCCTAGCCATGGATTTAAGGACTAAACCTAAGATTAGCCAATGATTTTCTATAAAACTGAATCAGGGTAAAGAATTAAAATTGCTCCTATTTAGCACATACAACATTTAATGTATCTCATTTCGTTACATTATACAATTCACTACATAAGAATAGTAGTTTTAATATATTAAACTCCTCCAAACCAACTCATCCAAAAAGGGTTATCTTTAGAATTAATATTTAAATTTAGGAATATTTACTATCCTTGCATTTAACATTCGTATTTATGAGTAGTTGCTAGATAAAATAAGATTTTAATCGACATTCCAAACTAAGGACTAATAGTAGTAGACTGGAATTTGACTAAGGACATTCTTCTTGCTTCCTCGTGGGATCCAAATTTGGGGCTTAATCAGAAAGTCCTATATTACTTGAGCGACCCATATACTTGTGTTTATATCATTGGGACTATATAGAATATATAAAGATAAGCATATAAAAATGTTGCATCAAGTTTATGGCGCCATTGTCGGAGAAGCTTCGGTAATAACTATAAGAGAATTTTAATTGCAGTAATTAGTCCTAGACTTGGAAAATTGTAGTGTCGTAAAAAGTGTTTTTGTGGGAAAATTGTTTTTTGTATAAAAAAGTGTTGTGAAAAAACTATTTGTGTAAAAGACAAGTTGTTTGTGAAAATGTTTTGTTGTGTTGAATATTTCTTTTTTGATTTGTTTAATTGTTTATGTTTTGTTTGTTTTGTTGCGTATACAAAATAAAGGATCAGCCGGACTTGTGCCTTATGATCCTATGTTAGAAAAATGAAAAAAAATAAAAAAAACAAAAAGAACTTGAAGAACCAGAAATGAAAATGGAAAACATTCAAAATAATAACTTGGAAAATCATCATAAATTTTTGAGGGATTATATAAATCCTAAAATAGAAGAAATTCACTCAAGTTACAAACCCCCATCGTAGAAGCTCACTAATTTGAAATAAATCCTGATATTATCCGACTGACGCAGAACAATCAGTTTAGGGGAACTCCTTAAGAGAATCCTTATTTACACTTATCCAGTTTTCTAGAACTTTGTACTACATTTCATTATAACGACATGTCAAATGATGCTCTTAGACTAAGTCTTCTTTCTTTATCACTAAGGGATAAGACTAAAATGTGGTTATACTCATTAACCCCTAGCTCTATTAAAAATTGGGAGGAGTTAAGTCAGAAATTCCTAGCTAAGTATTTTCCATCTTCAAGGACTACTAAACTTACAAATGAGTTTATCTCATTTTGTCAGTATGAAGGGGAATCAATATATGAAGCCTGGGAAAAATTTAAGGAACTCCTAAGAAAGTGCCCACACCATGCTATGCTCAATTGTTTAATCATTCAAACTTTTTACAATGAGTTAGTATAATCTCTTAGGTTTATAATTGACGCTGCTGTTGGTGGATCATTAATGTCAAAATCATTTAAGAAGCATATGTGTTAATTGAAAAAATGGCTACAAATGAATTTCAATGGCCCTCTACAAGGGTATATCCTAAAAATATAGCCAGTGTTTATGATACAGATGCGATTGCAATTCTTGCATCTCAGGTTGCTGTAATATCAATGAAGTTGGACCAATTTGAAATGAACTAACCTAGATTTACTCCAGTAAGTAAGGAAAGTTCATTGGGGCATACGATTGATTCTAACTTATCAGATGATACTTTAAATACCATAAACAATCCATATTCTAACTTTTACAACTAGGTTGGAAGAACCATCCTAATTTTAACTGGTATCATAATACTTGGGGTGGAAACCAACAATGGGAAAATAATCTTGCAAATCTTAGTGGGAGTTGGAATAATCAGAGAAACACAAATTATAGACCTTCATATTCTCTGGACTCTAACAATGATCGATAATTTAAGGATAAGAAGATGTCTATAAAAGATGTGGAATTACAAATCGGAAAGCAATTGCAAAGTCAAAATGCTACGATTAGAAACATAGAGAATCAACTGGGACAAATTGCTAATTCACTTTACAATGTTCCCCAAGGAACACTTCATAGCAACACTGAGATAAACCATAAAAAGAACAATAATGAACAATTAGTAGCTGTCCAATTAAGAAGTGGAAGAGATAGAGGATGTGGTCAGAAAAGAGAAAGGAGTTGTGACAGAAACAAAAAAAAAATAAAAGACCTAAAGAACATGTTTCAAAGGATCTGGAAAAATTAATATCTCCAACTAAATTAAATTTAAAACGACCACCACCTCAATTTCCTCAAAGACTTGGACAGCATGAGTTGGATAAAAAATTTTCAAAGTTTATGGACATACTTAAGAAGTTAATGATAAATATCCCTTTCGCTGAAGCTTTTAAACAGCTGCCAAGTTATGCAAAGTTTATGAAGGAATATTAAATAGGAAAAGGAAGTTTGGGGATTACGAGAAAGTTGGAATACGTGGTGCAGCGCTATATTTCAGAAAACAATTACTAAGAAACTTAAAGATCCTTCTAGCTTAACAATTCTTTGTGTATTTGGAGAAAGACTATGTGGAAAAGCTTTTTGTGATTTTTGATCGAGCATTAATGTGATGCCTCTATCTATATTTAAAAGGTTAGGTTTAGCCGATATTTCTCCCACTACTATAATTCTTCAGTTAGCTAATTGACTATCATTTATCCAAAAGAGGTTATAGAAGAGGTGCTTGTTAAAGTGGATAAATTTATCTTTTATATGGACTTTATTGTCTTAGATATGCAGGAAGATAAAGAATATTCCATAATTTTGGGGAGACTTTTTCTTGTTACTGAAAAAACTATGGTAGATGTGCAAAAAGGAAAGTTGACTATGAATATGAATGACCACTAAGTCACTTCTATTGTTTTAAAGGCTATGGAGTATCCAGCAAAGAGAAAAGATAATGATTGTTTTTGAATGCATGAAGTTGATTATATAAATAAATACCATTTCCCAAAAAGTTTTGAGAGTAATTTAACAAATGAGATTGAAATGGAATTTCATTATGAGTCTAAATTGTTGTTTAAAGAAGACTGTATGTATGTTCAGGAGAGATGTGAAATCTTGGACGTTACCGAAAATGTTAAACTTTTAATTCCATATGTTGAAAAATCTCATGAACTTAAAATGAATATACCCTATACAATTTTAAAGCCTAGCTATTTAGGGAATTCATCTACACCATCATTCCTTATATCTTCATATTCAACTCAATCACAAGATGAACCTGAATTGAATGACTAAATCAATAAAAGAACTCCTATGAAAGAGTTATTCAAAGTCACTGAAAGGCATATTTCGTCGTATACATATAAAATGAATGAGATTTTGATGTTAAGGCAGATTATTATTGCAATTAACAGTTACCCCCTATAGATTTTACCTAGTGACCCTAAGATAAATTCTAAAGAGATGAATGATGAGTAATATAAAGTTATCGAACTAATATTTAGAAGAGAATTCAAGGATATGTTTCAAAAGAACTTTGAGTTGAGAGATGAGGAAAAAGATATTAAAAGACAAATGGAAGAAATTTCTGAGGAATTAGAAAGATATATTGAAAGACCACCTCCAGCATTTACTAAGTACCAAAGGGAAGAATCAGAGGATAACTTGAGAGACTAGAGTAACCTATAAGAATTTGACTCAGAATCTAAATTATCTAGAGAGAGTCCGATCAAAAATTTGGGAGATCATGAAGTATCACATAAAGATCCATTTCTTATAAATTTCAAGGATGATATTAATATGAAAATTGAGAAAATTACTAAAGAATATTTGATCTAGAAGGAAATATAAGGAACAAGGATACGAATCAATCTAAAAAGGAAGAGCTGAAAAAAATTTTTAAATTTAAGGACTTTTAGGATTCCCTGAATCTGGAAAAGATTGAGCGATTAATCAAGAAATCATTTGTCGGGCTAGCAACGTTAAACTAAGCGCTTTATGGGAGGCAAGCCATAGTTATCAGTGTATTTTTATTTAGTGTGCTTGAGAGTTATGATTTTTTGTGTTGTATTTTGTTTTCTTTAGTGTGGATTGATCAGTTTGATTGATGATTGGTAGATGTTTGGATTGTTAGTGGTTTACCAGATGAGCAGATACTGCAAGTAGAACTGTCCAGTGTCAGACATTGGAAAATGTACTTCGATGGGGCTTCATCAGCCAGGAAAGATAAAGGATCATAAATAGTTATACCAGGTAAAGCAGAAATTGTTTTGCTTTTCATCATGCCAGATAAAAGCATGCTGAGATTCTCCTACCAACTAATAGAGCCATGCAAAAACAACAAAGCAGAATATGAAGCATTAATCACCAAGTTGGAATTGGAAATCTAAATGTATATAACATATATTGTCATATATGGTGACTCACAACTCGTCATCCAACAAGTTGTCGGACAATACAAAATTTTGAAGCCAAGACTAGCAGAATAACAACAATACACAATGAAGCTACTTGAATAGATTCCTAACGTGACTCTATACTAAATTTCTGGAAAATATAATGCCCATGCTGACGCTCTAGCACAACTTGCCAAGGACTGACATGTTCATTAGAGGATTCCATCAACATTACAGTTCAATGACAATGAGTTCTATCTCAGATCCACCTCGATAACTTACACAAACTAAAAAATAAAGAATGAATGATGTTTGCAATTGTTGACATTAACCAAGATTGACATAAGTAATTAATGGAATATTTTCAAACTTGAAAGATGCCAGAAGAAAAGTCTGAGGCATACCACATCACAAGAAGAGCTATGTCATATGCTCTAGTGGGTGATGTCCTCTACAGAATATCATTCCATCAGATGTGGCTACGATGTCTGAGCAGAGCCGAAGCACATAATATTTTTAAAGAGAAAAATGTTGGATTGTGTGGTGCTAACCAGTCAAGGTCGAAAACAAAAATGAAGATAAAGAGACTTGGATATTATTAGTCGACAACGATATTTGACTACATGGATATAGCAAGAAGGTGTCACCATTGCCAAGTGAATGGGGTGGTCTTACTCCAACCTCCGAATGTACTGCACCCAACTGTTCCCTCGTGGTCATTCGAGAGTTGGGGAACGGACATTGATCAAAGAAAAATATGTTGAGATTTTCATATCTATTTTACACTATTTTTTATGATATTGCACTTTAAGGAAGGGAAATTTTGATGTTTCATTGTAGGTATGATTAATTATGGTCATTGGAGCAAAAATATACAAAAACGGTGCAATTTGGAGCAAAAACAATCAAGAAATGACGACGAGATTTACCCGAGAAGACCGAAAAATGACAGAAAAGCTCGCTGACGGCACCCTCGAGCCCGCCGACGGCGCCCAGGATGACTATGGACCGACTTTTGGCGGTTATGGGCCAAAATTCAACGTATTTGGGCGCTTTTTGAAGGGACTCTTGTGGTAAATCTTCAAACTTCATCCCTACAATTTGAAATAATAAATTTAGTTAAAAAAAGAGGGATAGGTGTAAGTGGAATGTTAGGAAAAGTGTGGAGAAAGTTTTGGGTTTTTAGAATAGGAGTAAAACTGTAGATTGCTACCCTTTTGGAGAGAATGGAGAGGAGATTTTTAGAGATATTCTAAGGAGATGTTCTAGCATTGCATGGATCGGCGGTAGACTTTGTGGGAGAGATTTTCTTCTTTCTTTCAAAGGGAAAAGCTAAGTATTGTATTCTTCATTATCTTATGGTTTTGTAAATACTTATCTAGTGGATTTGCTTTGATGAAATGAAGTTTTTCGTTGTGTTTTCTTCTTGCTTTGTGATGTGTTTCTCTTACTCTCTCTTCTTTTCTGAAAATAATGGTATGAGAAGATTATGCCATTTTTTTCATTTTACTTTTCTTTTGTAATGAGTATAATTCATGTTTAGGATTTTGTGATGCATGTTTATTGTTTTCATTTTACTTTTCTTTTTTAATGAGTAGAATTCATGTTTAGGATTTTGTGATGCATGTTAGAAGTGAGATTTAATTGTAAATGTGATGGTTTTTACTTGTACTTTATTTACATTACAATAAAGGCCTGTTTTAGTGTTAAAATTTATTATAATTTCATTGATCCAAAAGGGCGGTGTAATTCTCAACAAAGTGGAATCACATTCAAATTGCACGGATGGTTAAGTTCAATGGAGTTGAGTGCAAATAAATGGGGAAATATACTTTGATGGGTGTAGAATTGGAGATTTTAGGGTGAGAGACTAAAATCCTCAATTCCATCCTATTGTTTGAGTACTGAAGCACAGATGTTAGCCCTCAGGCGTGGGGAACATGGGAGCTTTGAAGTGAGAGCCGGTATCCTCCTAGCCTAGCCACGGATTCAATAAGCAAGCATAGGATTAGTCAATGTTCTTTATGCCTGGACCAAAGGGTAAAGAATAGGATTGCTCCTATTTGGCANACGGGATCGATAAACGGGACTCCACTAGAGCCTTGTATTACTTGAGTGATACATATACTTGCGTTTGAAATTGTGACTTTACAAAATCATTATAAAATACATAAATCTGGGTTCATAAATTTAAGCATATATAAAGTCACCGTCAATGGACAATATCTTGTCTCTACTGAAAGCCTTTTTCAACAAGTCTAGCCTTGTACCTCTTAATGTCATCAAACTTAGTCTTCACCTGGTACACCCACTTGTTCTGTAATGTCTTCTTCCCTGGTGGTAGTTCTGTCAGCTCTCACTTGCTCAAATTTTTCTCTTGCAAGATTTCTTCATAGTCTTGTGGTTCTTCACCATCTGTTTGTGGAACAATAGAAATTGGTGCCCCGGACCCACTCTCCTCTTCACTTCCATCATCAACAGAATTATAAACTGCCAGCAACAGTGCATCATGTACTTCTTTAGATATCACATTTGCGTTATCATTCTCCATCTCTTGGGATTCCTGCAGTTCCTCTTTATGTGCCAACCTTGCCACAATTCCAGCAGGTTGCCTGTAGATCAGACTTTGATTTTGATCTTCCTTTATTTGAGTTCCTGTCATGTCATCTCCCTCTGAAATCAACATTCATTACCGAACTCAAACCTGCGATCTCGCTAGAATCTTTCATGTGCACCTCCTCAGCGAAAATCAAATCACGAATATCATCACATTTCAGTTTAGATTGACCTGCATAACTGCTAACTGTCATCATCATGACTTCCCAATTATTTGGCAACGATGCCAACAATATCAGCACATGTATCTCATCATCAAAATCAATTTCAAGAGACGACAATTGATTTGTTATAGTATCGAAATCATTCAAGTGTCGAGCAATAGAAACACCTTCTGTCATCTTCAAATTGAATAACTTCTTCATCAAGTACACAATGTTATTCACCGATGGCTTTTCATACATACCTGATAAGGCTCCCATGAGAACTGCAGTCGTCCTCTCCTTGATGACGTTGTGTGCAACATACCTCGATAGGGTCAATTGAAAACCCCAAGAACTTGTCGATCCAACAAAGTTCATTCAGCCTCATCCATCCTTTCAGGTTTTTTCCCAATAACGGAAGATGAAGTTTCTTCTCATAAAGGTAGTCCTCTATCTGCATTTTTCAATAACCAAAATCTGTATCTTCAAATTTTTTGATCCCAGAAACCTTAACTTCATTTGCAACCATCATTCTTCCTCAGATCTGAACAAAGCTCTGATATCAGTTGTTGCGAGATAAAATATATCCCAGTTGATGTGGTATATATATAAATCAAATAGGAGAACGATCGACGAAGTGAAAAAATTGAACGAGAAAAATCACACCAGAAGAGAAAACACTGATTTACGTGGTTCGACAAATTGTCTACGTTCACAAAGTTGCAGAGAATTTTATTACTTGAGGATTTTACACCAGCCAATCACCTCGACTTATAAGAGGAATCTCTCACTCTTACTTCGTTGCTCTCTCTTCTTCTCTCTCTGTTCTTCTCTCTCTACATTGAGATACACTGAAGAAACTATACACCAAAGAAAATAAACTTACAAGAGAAATAAACCTAATTTCTTTTCAGCGACAAGCCACCAAGAAGAAGCCTAGAGAGAACAATCTTCTTATTCTTCTTTCTTCTTCCTTATGCTACAAGGAACTACCTCTTGCACTTCTCTTCCTCTGTCTCAAGGAAGTCTGAAGAACTCTTCATCTATCCCGAGGAAGCCCAAAGAAGAACACCAAAATGTGACTTCGCTTTTTTTTTTTAAGGAGAGTTGTGCGATACATTTTTATCACAAACAGAAGGAAGCATTCGCTTCACAAAAGAGGAAGGCGAGAGCGGTTGACGCCTACGGTTCGCAACTGGACGCTTCGCTTAGCGCGCGGGAGTGAGCGGAGACAGAATCGCAAACGAGAGATCGCGACCTGTCACGATCGGAAGAGCGGGAGCGGGAGGGGGTCCAAATCGGGCTCCAGCATAACATTGGAGACGTGTGGTTTGGTCAAAACTGTGTGATTTTACCAGCATGTGAATTGCTCTTAGATTAGCGTGGATGTGAAACTCAGAGATGTGAATTTCATAATATTAGTGTTTGAGATGTTAGGTGGACAAATAACAATATTTTCGTCACTATTTATAGGGTGTCAATGAGCCGAACACGAGCGAGCCCAAGCTCAGCTCGTGCTTGGCTTGTTAAATTTTGAGCTCAAAAAGTGTGTTCTTGTTCGGCTTATTTGCTTAGCGAGCAAAACACGAGCCGATCACGAACAAATAGCAGTTTTAACAACCCTAATCACGTAGTCATAAGATGTTAAAGATTGGGGCAATATTTAAAACATCATTTGAATCTAATTTAATAATTTTTATTCTACTTTCTTCATTAACACTTTTAATTGATTATTAATCTCTGCAGCCTTGTAGTCAATTAAATTTTTAAAAAATACTATTCATCAAAGATATATATATAAATGATTAGTATTATTACGAGCCAAAACGAGCCGAACACAAATGAACAAATATTTGTCTGTGTTGTTCATGTTCGGCTCGTTAACTTAGCGAACAAGCCCAACATGAGTTTCTTAACAAGCCGAACACGAGNTATTTAAGCATATATAAAGTTGCTGTCAGACATCATAGGTACAATAGACCCTCCATGCTTTGAAAAACATAAATTTATTCTTGGCGCTACAGACTACTTCCCCAAGTGGGCGGAGGCAGTGACGTTACGAGAGGTTACAACACAGCATGTTCTACAATTTTTCAAAAGCCAGATTGTCTACCCATTTGGTGTATCGTGTATAGTGATTTTTGACAATGGGACAACTTTCAAGAGCACAAAGAACAACAAATTCGTTAAAAGTCATGGGTTAGATTGGAGGTACTCTACAATTTACTATTGCAGGACAAATGGATTGGATGAGGCCTTCGATAAGACATTTCTGCAAATTTTAAATAAAACATTGGATGAAAATAAAAGAAATTATAATAAAAAACTATTAGAAGCTTTATGGGCCTACCATACAACATTCAGAACTCCCACTCAAAGGACACCCAGTGCGCCTATGTACGGGTCTGAGGTCGTACTATGACTAGAAGTGTAGACACCATCTCTCAGAGTCATCATCGCCAACCAAATTACAAATGAAGAATGTGAAAACTCAGACCCAAAGAATTAGAAAGTCATGAGGGAAAATGACTAGAAGAACACAACATTTGGAACTTTACTAAGCAAGGACAGTGCAAGCTCATGACAAATTGGTCTGCTCGAGGGCTTTCAAAGTTGGTGACTTTGTTCTTATTCTCAAATGACCTATTTTTGCACACCGCAAGATAGGTGAAAATTTTGAACCAACTTGGGAGAGACCATTTATCATAGAGGAAGTTTACTCAGGAGGATCTTACAAGCTCGTAGATTTCTGAGGCGAAAGACCAATGCTGTCGGTCAATGGCCGCTACTTGAAGACATACTACCCAACATGACGCTGCTTGAAATTAACCTTCTTTTTGACATTTTAATTGCTTTGGGTTTATTTATTTGGGTAATAGACTGTGAGTGGGTCCAAAATTTTGTAATAAATTAACCTCAATAGAATGATAATTTTGGTATTTGTTCACTTTAATTTTCTCCTTTTGTCTCTAATTTTGAAATTCCATTAAATTAAAATAAATTTTATAGGAAATTTGCTCTTGAACAAATTAAAACTTGTGTTTAATAACTACTTTACTTTTGTTATAGTTTGTGTTGAATTTCAACGCACTGATGTTTGTCTATCTTCTGCATAAAAATGTTGAGACGAAAGCTGATTTTGACTTAGATTTCAGTCAAGTCAACATCCCCTGATGGATAGAGTCAGCCACCAAGAGAAGGAAGGACTACCTTCACTGTTGAGGATCGATACTAAAGAAGACTCCTCGCCAAAAAGGAAGAAAGTGATAACACAATAGAATTCGATGGAGGTGACCAACCGTTTACTATCCATGATAACCAAATAAATGGGAAACCTAATTGGTGCTGATGTTTAAAGGGTGTTGGATGCACCACTAAGAAGAACTTAACGCCAAAATGCTAATCATCACAAGCACAGAGCGTTGCTACGTGAAGAAAAGAGATGATTGAAGGAGGCAAAAATTAAACTCACCCTGATTCCCGAGAGGAAAATTAATGATCCTTGCATGAAAGAGACTTCTACTAGTTTGCTAATTATGGAGGATGAGTCCATGTTTCCCAAAGCGAAGATACTACCAGCAGTACTAGAAGAATTTTACGGAGGTTACCCGCATGCAACGTCGATGTTCCTATTCAAGCATCAATAAGAGGAGCATTTGTGGAATGCCCAACATGCATTGTTCTCTACTTAGATCACAACAGCTCTTTTGAAGAGTTTATAGCTGCTGAAATAGGATGCCAGGGGACAGTTTACCCGGATATTTAGTCGTATATTCCATTACTTATAGAGCCAAGTCAGACATGGTATCCTACAGATTTGGAGATGAGGGAGCTGCCTCGACGATCTCAGAGGTTCCCCACGGCAGAACTAGAAAGGATGAATAGAGTTAAAAAAAAAAGATAATTTGAATTCTTTGAGAAAATAGATGAAAATTTTGTCAACACTTTGGAAGGCCTGGAGTTGTATACATGAGTCTTCTCTAAAAATGATGAAAGAAGAACTCTACACTGTGTTTTCGACCTGACAGACAGAGATCAAGTTGGTCTGCTAATGGAATGAACTTATTCAAAACCATGAAAATGGATGCACAAAAATGACATGATAACCATTCAATGTGGTTGTTATTATAATTTCACCAAAGATAGGCAAACAAACCCCCCAAGCACCTTAAGAAAAGATGAGGCGGATCCTATACCTTCTCAAATAAAGAGGGTGATCACAAGGATTGTCAGATGGAGTATACTACCAGCTGAATGCATTCTCAACTGTTGTATAATCAATATCTACGATCAAGGGGATTGTATCCCTCCACATATAGACCACCATGCTTTTGTAAGGCCCTTCTGCATGGTATCCTTCATGAGTAAAAGCAATATTCTTTTTGGAAAAGAAATCGATGTTATCGACCCTGGGGAGTTCAAAGGATCTATTGAGATTCCAGTACCAATGGGTTCAGTTCTAAATCTTAAAGGAAATGGAGCAGAATTAGCCAAGCATTGCATTCCGGGGTACGACACCGTAGAGTGTGAGACGTTCAGAAGAATGGACGACAACATAGTACCGTATGGGTTCTGATCGGATCTAGAGTTAGAGGAGTTGCACCCATACAAGATATTAAATGGTTTCCCCTTTAAGTACACGTAAGAGAAATTTTTGTCCTAGAGCGTGGCTTAGTAAGTCAGCTTGGTCAAGAGCTCATCCCACAGAGGACAGATAGACAATTTTGTCACCTTTTGTACTGCGTCAGAGAAGCATATATGATTTGTATTCAACATATGATGTGTCATATATGTATTCAGCATATGATGTGTCAGATATGTATTCTGCATATGATGTTTCAAATGTATTCAACATGTTGTTTCTTTTGATGCTTTAAGCATATATTCAGTCTGTAGCATCTGTTTGAAGTAGATTAATGAAATTTCTTTCATAGTTCAACAAGTTTGTCAAATTTCCCTTTTGTGTGATTAATAAAGAACTGTATAACCATATTTTGGTTCTAAATTATGATGAATGAAGAAAAATATAATGAAAGTTTGATATTAAAATTTAAACTTGCTTTTGAAAATCAATGAACAGAAAAATAAATTTTGAAAATGTACTTTGATAATTAAATTTCATAAAGATAGCCAGAAAAGAAAGTGATAACTTTTTTTAAGTTTTTTTCTTGAGTTCGAGGTTTCTTACTCTTTTCTTATGCGTCACAACTATCTTGGTCTACACCAATTTTCTCATAATCCCCATGGAGTTTCACACTCTGCACCAAGTCTCACAAATTTTCCTCATCAATGTCAGTTTTCACCTGTCACATATCTATGAGCTTAACACCATAAATTCTCTACACTATTTTCATTATGTTCTCCAGACCGGTACCGAGATCTTTTATTTTTTTGCTACCCCTTAAGTTGGATGTGAGTCCCAGCGCTTTCCTCCCCGACGTGGCATATATTATCCTTGTCACCATTTGGGTTAGATATGAGTCCCACAGCTTTCCCTCCAGCATGACCCATATATTTTCCCACTACCTCTTGGGTTGTATGTGAGTCCCAGTGCTTTTCTCCCAAACGTAGAAAATATTTTTCTTGTCACCATTTGGGTAGGATGTGAACCCCAGAGCTTTCCTTCCTAGCATGACCAATATATTTTCCCGCTACCTCTTAGGTTGGATGTGAGTCCTAGCGCTTTCCTTCCCAACGTAGCAGATATTATCAATGTCACCATTTGGGTTGGATGTGAGTCCCAAAGCTTTTCTTCCTAGTGCGATTGATATATTTTCTTGCTACCCCTTAGGTTGGATGTGAGCCCCAGAACTTTCCTCCCCAACGTAGCAGATATATACTTTGTCACCATTTAGGTCGGATGTGAGTCCAAGAGCTTTCCTTCCTAGCGTGACATATATATTTTCCTGCTACCTGTTGGGTCGGATGTTATTCTCAACTCTTTCCTTCCCAACGTAGTGATACATTTTTGATCAGCTCATGAGTTGGATGTGATTCCTCATGCATTCCTTCTTAATCTGATCTTTCTGCCATTTCTTAAGTTAGATATGAGTCTCAAAGCTTTCCTCCCTAATGTGACCCAAATCTTTGAGATAGGTTTAAGACCACCTTAAAAGTGGTCAGGCATCCTATTCTAAAATATTTTGAGATCAACTTAAGACCAGTTAAATGGAGTAAGGCATCCTATTCTCAAATATTTTGAGCTTGGTTTAAAGCCACCTTAAATGGAGTAAGGCATCCTATTCTCAAGTCTTTGAGATAGGTTTATGTCCACCTTATATTAAGTATTCGATCATATTATAAAATCTTTGAGATAAGTTTAAAGCCACCTTAAATTGAGTAAGGGATCCTATTCTCAAACCTTTTGAGATCGGTTTAAGACCACCATAAATGAAGGAAGGCATCTGATTATATTCGCAACTTTTTGAGATAGGCTTAAGGACACCTTAAATGGAGTAAGTCATCTTATTCTTAAATATTTAAAGATCGGTTTAAGACCACCTTAAATTGAGTAAGTGATCCCGGTTTAAGCAACTTCTATGCAAGTATATTATCGTTATCAAGTAATATAAGACTTTCTAATTAAGTCTCAAATATCAATCCCACAAGGAAGGTTTAGATTTGAAATGATAAATTAACAAGGAATTTTATAGAAATCAAAAGAAATTAATGTCACTAATTTGGAATGTTTAAGATACTATCAAAGCTAAATTATTTACTACTAGTAGAATTTAAAAGTAGGTTTTAAAATTAATAACTACTAAACTAAGTTTATGTGATGAAGATTTCTAATATGAAAAAGCATCTTTCCCACTACAATGAGTTTTTGGCGACTTGAGATGAGATAAATGGTTTAAATATGTATTGTGACAAATAGGAGCAATTTTAATACTCTACCTTGATTCAGTGTTATAGAAAATCAATGTCTAGTCTTAGGTTTAGTCCCTAAAATCGTGGTTAGTCTAGGAGGATACTGGCTCCCACTCCAGAGCTCCCACTTCCCTTCCCCTGAAGGCAAACGCTCGCTTTAGTTTTTAAACACAAAGATCCATGTGGGGACTTTTAGTTGTCACTCTAGAAATCTCCAATTCTACACCCAACAAAGTGTATTTCTTTTTTTATTTGCACTTAATTCTATGAACGTAATACTCCTTCATGGACTTAAATGTGATTCTAACTCTATTAAAGAACTCATACTCCATTTCTCAAATCATATGTTTCACAACATATTTTAACAAATCAATTGGCCAAACCGAAGAAGTAAATTAAAAGTAGAGTTGAAAAACCATCATAATTTGTTTTAAATTTTAACATTGGCACATCCACATTAAATTTTAACATTGGCACATCATATATAAAAGAAAGTTTATATAACAAAAATAAACAAACAACACTTATCTGAAACACTTGCTCAAAGCAAATATTTTGTAGCCCCTCTTAGGAAATGTAGGAAGAAGAAGTCTCTCACTTCTCTTCCTCTCCAACACTTCTTAGAGAAGAATTCACACTTAAACTCACCACAAAAACTCAAAAATATAAAAATAATAACTAACTAATGGTAGACATGTGAAGAGGAAAACTGAATTGAGTGGAAGAAGTTGAAATGGTGCAACTAGGGGGGTTTCTAATCAAATTTTGGCCCTAAATTGAGTCTAGATCAGTTCTCCAATAGACGCATCCAAAAACTCTTCAAAAAGCGTATAAATTCATCAAATCTTCTTGAAACAGGGCTTCCACCGACATAAGCACCGTAGACGCCCATCCTGGCACCGTCAGTGCTAGTGCTCCGCTAATTAACTCCCAAGTCTCTGTTAAATGGCACTGTCGGCGCCCAGTCTAGCACCATCGGTGCTGACTCTTGTTTTACTCCTTTCTATAGATATGTGCCGTCTGACGCCCTTCCGGCCATTAGCGCTGAGTAATTCTTCCAAATCCCATTTTTGCTCTAAGTTCCATTCTTTTTGCTTCCTTTTTGCTTCAAGTCTCAAAAATTAACAACTTGCAAGATATCATGAAAAATACCTTCCTTTAAAGTGCAATATCACCAAAAATGGGTATAAAATATAAGTGTAAAAATGCATTTATTTTTTGTGCATCAGTAAGGCATATGATTCTCTTCCCAAATCTTTGAGATAGGTTTAAGACCACCTTAAATGGAGTAAGCAACCTATTCTCAAATCTTTTGAGATTAGTTTAAGAACACCTTAAATGGACTATGGCATCTGATTCTCTACCCAAATCCTTAAGATAGATTTAAGACCACCTTAAATGGAGTAAGGAAGCCTATTCTCAAATCTTTCGAGATCGCTTTAAGACTGCCTTAAATGAAGTAGGGCATCTGATTCTCTTTTTAAGGATTGATACCTAAGTTTTAATTTCCATCTCGGAGTTAGTACCTGAATTCTTATTACCATCCTCCCAAACCATTGCAATCAAAATCCAATTTTTCTAACAATCAAGTTGAAATTGAATCTTCATTGTGACCATCGTGGTTGTTTCCGAAATTCCTTTCCTTCTAATCCCCAGCGAGAGTTATGAATCCTCAATTTTGATCGAGTGTGCACTTCATAATTTCCCAACAGAATTAACTGTCACTCAATTCTGCTCTTTGTTCTAAGGTTATTGACTTAGAAGTCTGTGTTGGTTTTCCTGATCTCATCGGTCAACGCCAATACGCATGGTGTGCTTGCCCTACACACCACACCTATTGGGGGTCCATTTATTGACCTCACTTTTTGTTGAGGTCTAGTTTTTCCTCTTTAGAGGGCTAAGGTCTAGCCATAGAACGTTCCTGTTGACCATTCCTAGAGGACTAGAAAAGAACCCTCACCATTAGAAATTCTAAACTCTTCTTTGCTCAACTTGAAGTTCCATATACTGGTCATAACATCTAGAACTTAGTAAGTAGGGCCACTATAGGGGAGCTAAAGGAGAGTTCCCATAGGATTTCTTACCTTAGGGTCAACCCTCTGGTGGTGTGGTCTTGGATTCTCTCACTCACACACTTGCACATTCCACTTCCACTCATTACTTTAAACCCAAACCTACCTAGCTTTGATCCCTTGATCTTTTGGGCGACTCTTGTAGATGGTCCCTTAAACCCACTAGGGTTTACATATGACCAATACATAGAGGACCCAATTAGAGATTCCATTGATCCATAGCTCAAACAGGATTGTTGGCACCACAATTTCACTAAAATACATAACTTAGCCTTTTGCCCCCCAAATCTACCAAATTACCAAAACACCCCCAAACCCTAAGTTTGATCAAAATTGCCAATTTCACCCAAAATACCCAAATTTGTTCAAAAATCATCTCAAACCATTTGAAACCACCCAAATTACCTAAAATCTCCAAAATTTACCAAAATCACTAAAATACCCCCAAAATTGCCAAAATTACCAAAATACCCTTGGTGGCCCAAACTTTCCCAAAACCTTCAAAATCATTTAAAATGTCCCTAAAATCAATTTGGACCCATCAATTATTTTCAATTTGGTCAATTTGATCCATTTCGACCAAAAGCCTCGAATTGCCTTCAAAGGCCCAATTATCCTAATTCACCCCAAATGTCCACGAATATGGTTCCAATTTTTCCCAATTTCAATTCTAAACTAAAATTTATCATGAAAAAACTCAATTGATACCAAATCCCAACCCGATTGACCCATACTTTGAGCCCAATTTCACCCAAATCCAAAGCCCCCAATTTTGCCCCAATATAGCTATATCTCAAAATGTCACCAAATTGAATGCCCAAATCCCAAAATTGACACCCAATTAATATTGAGAACTCTTCATAACATCCCTCTAGACCATTTTAAACTCTCAATTGGGGCTTATCCTAACTCTAACCTAACCTAAACCCAAGTTTAACCCAACATCTCCAAATTGATCAAATGTCCAAAATCCTTTAAATTGACCCTCCAAATCAAATCAAAATCACTCTAAATCTATTCCAAAGTCTTTGTTACAATCACCTATATCATCTTGATGAATCAATTGAGTCCAATGTCATAGAGTGCCCAACCCAAACCCAACTTCAAGGCAATTTGACCCAATTGAACCCATGCACCAAAATTGATTAAGCCATGCCAAATTGGCCAACCAAGGACAACTCCAGCCACTGAGTGCACACTAGTGACTAAGCTAGACTCATTTAGCCCATCCTAGATGAGCTATGGAGCAATGGTCCCTTGATTTAAGGTATTTCACCCAATATTTAGCCAAAACTTGAAATATCTTTGCTATCATTGCTTACCCTTGGGAGTTAATCGTAATTAGCCACCCCTGACCCCCCTGAGCTAAGAGGTGACCAAACCTAGGCTAGCCACCAACTTAGTCCCCAAAAATAGTCACGTCAAAGGAGCCTAAAGTGGCCAAAACTCAAAATTGAACTCACCTGAGCTGGCTAAGCTTGATTGGCTGTTAGGGCCTCTCTTCCCTCCACCTAGGCTGCACCCTCACCACCTAAGCTTGACCTGAGAGACACCATATGCTCATCTATTTAAACCACCCCATCCAAAACATAAAAAAATGCTAGAAATTTTCATGGAAAAACTCTATCCAATTATTTCTAAGAATTTTGCAAGAACTTCTCAGTTCAATCCCACTATTTTCCCCCTCTGGTTCCCACTGTGAGAGCTTAGATTTAAGCTTAAAATTTTAGGCCAAACCAGGACATATTTCCCCACACCACCACAGTTCACCAAAGTTTAATTAATTGTGCCCACACCATCCCCAGAAAGACAGAGGTGTTGACCTCATTTTTGGTTGAGATTTAGTTTTTCCTCTTTAGTAGCCTAGGGTCTAGCCATAGGACTTTTCCTGTTGACTATTCCTAGAAAACTAGACATGGAACCCTCACCATCAGAAACTCCAAAATTCTTCTCTACTCAGCTTGAAGTTCCACATGTTGCTCTCAACCTCTAAATACTTAGTAGGTGGGGGTCCATTGGGGGAAACTCAAGATGAGTCGCCTTTAGGATTGCTGGACCTTAGGGTTGACCTTGGGTGTTGGTCTGGAGCTAAGGCACTCACTAAACTTATTTGCACCCACAATCACTCACAACCCTGAACTCAAATTTCTAGCCTAGATCCCTTGATCTTTTGGGATA
>JXCR01116042.1:49887-73296 GCA_002079205.1 Phalaenopsis hybrid cultivar
TTGGTCCATAGATTATTGGTGATGTTTGGTACCTCAAATATACCAAAATACCCATCTTGGCCTTTTACCCCTAAAACACCCCCAAACTACCAAAATATCCCTCCATAGCTCAAAATCCCAAAAATTCCAAAAATTCCCAAAAAATTCAAATAAATCCCAAATATTCCCAATTTTCTTTTTCTCAAATACCACATGACCCAATTTGGCCAATTTGACCATCTTTATCAAAAATCCCCAAAATTTCCCTTTAAAGACCCAAATTTCCCCAAATCCAACTCAAATGTCCATTAATTGGATCTCAATGGACCCCAATTCCAATCCTAAACTCAAATTCACTTTTCATATGACCAAAATAAACCAAATTTAAACTCAATTGGTCCATAATTTGAGCCCAATTTTTATTTGGGTCAAAACCACAATTTTGACCATATGACCTAATCTCACCAAATTGAACTCATAGCCTATTCAATTGGTCTCAATTAATGTTAATAAATCTTTATAACATTAATATACATCAAAATAAAACATCAATTGACCTTGGTGAAGTCTCAAATCCATTTGATTTTGGCCTAAACCCAAAATTCCCACAGTTGGCCTTGGTGAAGTCTCAAATCCATTTGATTTTGGCCTAAATCCAAAATTCCCAAATTTACATTTGCATTGGTGAAGCCTCAAATCCATTTGATTTTGGCCTAAATCCAAAATTCCCAAACTTAGCCCCAATTGATAAATCCCAAAATTTCACCCAATTGATTGCCTTAACCTCCAAATTGGCATCCAATTCATGTTGAAAATTCATGAGGTCCCTATTGATCATTTATAACAATCAATTTGGACCTAGCCCAAGGCTAACCCAAAACCCAAATTTTGCCCAATTGATTGCCTTAACCTCCAAATTGGCATCCAATTCATGTTGAAAACTCTTCATGAGGCCCATATTGACCATTTAAAACAATCAATTTGGACTTAGCCCAAGGCTAACCCATGCTAGACCCTAAATTTCACCTAATTGATTGCCTTAACCTCCAAATTGGCATCCAATTCATGTTGAAAACTCTTCATGAGGTCCCAACTATTTACAATAATCAATTTGTACTTAGCCCAAGGCTAACCCAAGCTAGACCCAAGCCTAGACTGTTTGCCTTAACCTCCAAATTGGCATCCAATTCATGTTGAAAACTCTTCATGAGGTCCCTATTGGATTGCTTTAACCTCCAAATTGGCATCCAATTCATGTTGAAAACTCTCAAATTTCACCCAATTGATTGCCTTAACCTCCAAATTGTCATCCAATTCATGTTCAAAACTCTTCATGAGGTCCCTATTGACCATCTACTAATAATCAATGTGGACTTAGCCCAAGGCTAACCCAAGCTAGACCTATGCCTAGCCCAACTTGACCAAATTGATTAAAGTTCAAAATTCCCTCAAATTGACCCTTCAATTGAACTCAAAACCAGCATCCTTCACAAAAGTTGTTCCTTATGATCATATACATCAAATCCAACAATAAATTGGGCCAATTGACATGACTAGCCTAACCCAAACCCAAGTTTTGGTCATTTGCACCCACTTGGACTCATGCACTAAATGTGACCTAACCACCCTAAAGCCACCAAATTAACTCCACCACAGCCATTAGTTGGACTTAGTGACTAGTCCAAACACCATAAAATCACCTAAATCAAGCCATGGACCAAAGGTCCCCCAACCTAAGGGATCTTATTTTCAAAAATGCACATGCTTAAGATATCTTTGCCAAATCAAAACACATTTGCATTAAATTATTGTGATGGATTCCTCTAGGTTCTCTGAGCTCCTAGCCACCTCCACATGGCTGGCCAGCCAGCCTAGTGGCCGATAAAGCCAAAAATTGAGAGCCACACCCATGGAACCTCACCCAAATCAAACCTAGAGGTCAACTCATCTAAATCAAACTATGGAGCTCCTCTGCCCTCCACCTAAGCACCACATTACAGCTTTTCATTGGCCACGACAACCACCATAACCCCATTTTTTTAAAAGGCCACCTCCATGGTCGTTAAACTAAGTGTTGAAATTTCCTTAGAGAGGCCTCTCCAAACTTCACACAGAGCTTCCCAAAAGTGCTAAAATTTCCTTAGAGAGGCCTCTCCAAACTTCACACAGAGCTTCCCTAAGATCCCCATGTGTTGAAATTTCCTTAGAGAGGCCTCTCCAAACTTCACACAGAGCTTCCCTAAGATCCCCTAATGCATTCCAACCATTTTCCCTAACCCATTCCCATTGTCGGAGCTCAATTTTGAGCTTGAAACCTTGCTTAAAACCAGGATAGAACCCAATACACCTCCACAATCCATCAAACACAAATTAACTTCACCCACACCTTCACAATAGTAAAAAAAGGCTAAAGCCCCATCAAATCCCCCTTCCACAGAGCCTCTACCATAGCTCTAGATCAACACCTGTAACCGAGCTTGATCGAATTCATACCTAGGCCTTACACCTAGACCAGAGACTCAATTCATAGCCTTCTTGGACCCCAACGAAAGTACCGAGCACCTCTGATTGAAGCCTCCCTTCTCAGAGCAAAGGTATAAAACTCCTCCTCCTCCTGAGCTTATATTGATTCTCCATTTACTTAAGCTTGATTTCATGGTACATTAACCGTTTGGATGTGTTCGTCTCACTTAGACAAGTCCATAGGATCAAAACCAAAGTGATTTGGTTGAGTCTAGGCTAAGATCTTAAGGTTTTAGTGTGGACGAGCACATGATCATTCTATCGGGGATGATGACAGGGAGCCATTCGAACAAGCGTGTATCAAATGGACGGGGGAGATCCAGCCGGACAGCGCTTCGGGATATAAACAGCGGGCCGAGTCAGCAAGTTACGTGGATGGCGGCGTCCAACCATAGCGCGCCACGCATGCCTTTGGAGCTGCCTAAAATATAGTCAGCACGAGCTGTTTAAACAGATAAATAAGGCTTTTTCTTTTTTATTTAAATACCCTTAACTTAGAAAATTTCTAACTTTGTGTAGAAAAATAAAAAAAATAAAATAAAAATACCCTCTTTCTCAGTGAACAGAGGAGAATAATGTGGAACAAATTTGAAGTCCATTTGACGCATATTTTATTTTTATTTAATTAAACACTGTTTGGGATCATTTAATTCTCCATGCATTTTAGCACATCACCTTGGCTTGGAATTTTGACATGTTGTAGCCTCTATTAAGGGAAGTATTCTCTGATTTTTCCAAAGTCAGAGGAGGTTCCTATACAGAGACCCATATTTTTCAAGTTATTTCACATTATTTCTTTAAAATAATCACGAAAATTAGCATATTGATTATAAAATCCTAAGAAATATTTGGAAGGTCCACCATGACTAGAGAAACCTTTGAAAATAATTTCATAGGTCAAGTCATTTAAAATATCCTTAAATTTTACAAGCACTAAATCACTAAGATAATTAATTTTGGAAAATTTAAACATCTAAATGACTTGATTTTTTATCTCCACTGTGATTTATGATCCGGAAAACTCATCATAAAAATTTCAAAATATTTTGAGTTCATTTGACAACTTAGGCTAATTTTTAAAAAAAAAATACCACTTTTAACACTTAAATGATTTTTAAAAATCAAAATATAACTCAAAAAATTATGAAACTTAGTTTTTTGAGTTCTCTGTGATCAGGGATATTTTTTAAAAATAAATTAATATTTTAAATAAAAAGCTTTTTTAAGTTCTCTGTGATCAGGGGTATTTTTTAAAAATAAAATGATATTTAGAATAAAAACTTGATTATTAAATGATTTTTAAAAATTAAAATATAACTCAAAAAATTATGAAACTTAGTTTTTTGAGTTATCTGTGATCAGGTTAAAATAATTAAGATGAAAAACACAAAAAAACAAAATTCATGGAAATGTTCTAAATTGCTTCCTAATCACTTAAGAATAATTAGAATATTTTAAATAAAAAAAATAATAAAACTCATGGAAATGTTCTAAGTTTCTTCCTAATCACTTAGGAACATTTCGAATATTTTTCCTATTTTTTCAAATAAAGATATTGAATTTCAAAGCTTAAGAATAATTTTTAAAAAAGGCTAAAGATGAGTTTTCACTAAAATAGTTCCAATAAATCAAGGAAAAATAAAAAAAATATATAAAATTTGCTCCTTTGAGTTCTCTGACCTTAGGGAGATTTTTGAAAAATACAAAACTTAATTTTCACCACTTAAAATTATTTATTTTTATTAAATAACCCAGAATATAAACTAATTCTAATAAATCACAGAGATTTGAAAAAATTATGAAATTTGGTCCAAAGGCTTCCTTAGTCTAGGTCTACCTCCAGTAGAAATTTTAAGGGATTAGAATTTACCTTGGTCAAGTTAGGAATTTTGTTTGANGTTGCTTCCTAATCACTTAAGAACATTTAGAATATTTTTTCTGATTTTCCAAATAAAGATATTGAATTTCAAAGCTAAAGATGAGTTTTTACTAAAATAGTTCCAATAAATCAAGAAAAAATCAAAATTTGCTCCTCTGAGTTCACTGACCTTAAGAAGATTTTTTAAAAATACAAAACTTAATTTTTACCACTTAAAATATTTTATTTTTATTAGATAACCCAGAACTTAAAATAATTCCAATAAGTCACATAGAATTCAAAAAATTATGAAATTTGGTCCAAAGGCTTCTCTAGTCTAGGTCTGCCTCGAGTAAAAATTTCAAGGGATTAGAATTTATTTTGGTCAAGTTAGGAATTTTCTTTAAAAAATCCTATTTTTGCATGAAAATAATTACATAAATTAAATTAAATTTTGAATAATCACATTTTCTCATGTGATGTCTCAATTGACCCATGAATGAGGTAGGCTAAAAATTTCAAAGTAATTTGAATTGAATTTAACAAATTATGAAGTGTTAGAGCCTTAGGGGCAAATGTGTAATTTTAGAAATTTAGCCTTAATCAAAGTCATTTGGATTAAATTTGATAAATTATGAAGTGTTAGAGCCTTAAGGGAAATTGTGTAATTTTGGAAATTTTATCTTAATTAACATTTAGGCTTAATTCAAGGAGGAAAATGGGCAACCTCTGATCTTAATCAGTTTATTTGGATTTTTGAAACACAAGGGGTTAATTGTAATTATGAAGTGTTAGAGCCTTAGGGGCAAATGTGTAATTTTGGAAACCTTGCCTTAATTAAACATGTTAGGCTTTACTTAGAGAGGGAAAATAGGTAACCTATGATCTTAATCAATTTATTTGACGCTTGAAACAAAAGGGGTTTAACTGGTAGAAACCAATCTCATTTTCTTAATTAAGATTAATAAATTTCTAAATGTTTAAAAATTTGGAAGTTTATTAAAATTAAATGATCCTGGATTTAGGGGTATGTCTTTGGAAGCCAACAATTAATCANCAAAATGGGTAACCTCTAATCTTATCAATTTATTTGATGCTTGAAACAAAAGGGGTTTAACTGGTAGAAAGCAATCTCACTTTCTTAATTAAGATTAATAAATTTCTAAATTTTTATAAATTTGGAAGTTTATTAAAATTAAATGATCCTGGATTTAGGGGTATGTCTTTGGAAGCCAACAATTAATCAATTTAATATCCCTATCTTGATTTTCAAATAAAATCCAAATCATGAATCATGACTACTTAAAGCTTAACCCTTTCCCTATTTTGATTTTCAAATAAAATCCAAATTATGAATCAAGACCACCTAAAGTTTAACCCTTTTCAAAAATTAAGACACCTCATTTAGGTCTTAAGGGCTTAGTGGTGACTTAGGCCAAATCTAAATTGACTAAATGAGGATTAGAGAATTGCCTTAAGGGCTTAGTGGTGACTTAGGCCAAATCAAAATTGACTAAATGAGGATTAGAGAAATAGGCTTAGTGGTGACTTAGGCTAAATCAAAATTGACTAAATGAGGATTAAGGAAATAAACATAATTATATCAAACATCCTTGAAACACCATTAAGCCCAATTAGGTTTAAAAATCATAATCAAACATACTTGAAGGTGGTGACTTAGGTCAAATCAAATCTGACTAAATGAGGATTAGAGAAATAAACATATTTATATCAAACATCCTTGAAACACCACTAACTTGATTTTCAAATAAAATTCAAATCATGAATCATGACCACTTAAAATTTAATCCTTTTCAAAACTAATTAAGATACTCACCTAGGTCTTAAGGGCTTAGTGTGGACTAGGGTCAAAAAAAATGACTAAAAGAGGATTAGAGAAATAAACATAACAAAATCAAACATCCTTGAAACATCATTGATTAAACAGGATTAAGGAAATAAACATAATTATATCAAACATCCTTGAAACACCATTAAGCCCAATTAGGTTTAAAAATCATAATCAAACATACTTGAAGGTGGTGACTTAGGTCAAATCAAATCTGACTAAATGAGGATTAGAGAAATAAACATATTTATATCAAACATCCTTGAAACACCACTAACTTGATTTTCAAATAAAATTCAAATCATGAATCATGACCACTTAAAATTTAATCCTTTTCAAAACTAATTAAGATACTCACCTAGGTCTTAAGGGCTTAGTGTGGACTAGGGTCAAAAAAAATGACTAAAAGAGGATTAGAGAAATAAACATAACAAAATCAAACATCCTTGAAACATCTAAAAATTAAATAAACAAGGATTAGAGAAATAAAAATAATTAAATCAAACATCCTTGAAACACCACTAAGCCCAATTAGGATTAAAAATTTGGCTAAGTGTTCAAATTACATTAACTTGCCTCTTTAAGGGTCTTCACCCACATAATTTTCAAATTAAATGATTAGTGATAATTACCCTATTCTTAGGGATAATTGAAACATCAGTGCTCACTGAGTAATAAGGGTATTTATAAGATAAACCTTTAAGCAACATAATAAGTTTAAATGGAGTCGAGGCTTTTCACCAGCTGGTGAGAGGGAGGCATGGACCTGCTTCCCCCTCATAACTCGTTGGATACCTCACAGGCCTATTAAACTTAATATTGTTCGCTCAATGAAATCATCCTTAATTAAAAGTTTAAGGACTCACCAAGATATGACATAGGGTTAGGAAAATTACCAAAATTTTACCTTTCCTGCTCTTCATAAACTGCCTTAACATGCATTTTAAGTTTCAGGTGGTGGAACGAGAAAACTCGTCAGGTACACTTTTACAGCTTTCAGCGTTGTCTTTCTTGTACTTTCATACTGTATTTTTATACCTGCAAATTTGCATGCTAAATAACGACACCACCGTGCATGAAAATTGAAACTGAAAGGATAGCCACATAACCAAAACCATAACAAAAACTAAAACTAAAATCAACCAAGATAAAATTCACCGCCTCAACATTCAAAATATAAAACAACTCAGAATTTAATCACAAACATCACATAAAACTACAACTTCAACCAAACTAAGACGTCTCTATCGGATGATCAGGAATCCCTTGGAGGAGGTAACCTACGGTTGCTAACGAGGCTTCCCACGGTTTAAATGAAATTATGGAACTCATTAAGTTGAGTTTAGTAAGTTCATTTGGACTAAGTAAATCCAATAGAAAATAGTGATGCCGGAACGAGGGAACCGTATGATCCTAACCGGTGTCGCTCTAATCAATTTTAATATGCCCTCACAAAATTTAAAGAACTTCAATCATAGGGCCACCTGATTTGACATTACAACTCAAAACACTAAAAAACTCAAACTTGTCGCGTCAAGGAACTTGGAGCTAGCATGGTGGGCAGCACGGTCATCTTCAATAGCAAAACCTGTCTTCCCCAACTAATCCAATCTTCCTTCCTTAGACTTAAAACAACAAAGCCATAGGACTTCTAGTTTGCTTGCTTATGCAACTTAAATCCTCACCTTTTCTTCAGGCCTTTGCATAGCCCTTCTATACAATATAAGCCCTGACTCGTCTTAGGATTCAGAAGTTGTCGTTTGTCACGACCTAAATCCTCACATCTTCCAAGCTATTTGTGTGATCGTTTTACACGAATGTAAGCCCTAATAAATAAAATTGGCAGGATGAAACACCCAAATATTTCTCCTTAAAACTAAAGCCAAACATTAGGATAGCTTGGGAAGTCACTAGGGTTCTCCTCTAGATCCATGACATCCCCTAGTTCCTCCTCCTTTGGATTCTACAGTAAAATATTCTAAATTTGAACCAATCCCCTTTCACACCTCTACGTCTGATTTTGTTGAAGAGTCCTACCCTTTGAAATTCCTTGAAGATAATATTTCCTGATTTTTATCGAGAGCCTTCTTAGGTGACTTCGGTCATTTAAGATGTAATTAACTATAGGGGCTTGCCCTTATAAGAAGCATGCCTGAACCCAGTTTAATATAAACCCTATTTAGTCTTTTATATTAAATAGGGGAATTTATCGGCAAATATAAAGGTTTCACAGACCAAACGGATGTCATACTTTTCGTAGTTTATTTGATCGAGCCTCATCCTCAGGTCTTGTGTTTATCCTTCGGGATAGATATAGGTTCTGAGGTACAGTGCTCTTTCATTTGAAATAATGAAAAATATGGGGTCAGTTTGATTTCATACTTCAACGTCCTTCCGAAGCGGGTGACGGGATTTCCATTTCGGCGACCGACAGCTTCTTACGGGAAACTCCTCACAAACCAACATGAAATAACGCCGACAGCTTCTGGAAACTCCGCTGAGGATGCAGGGATAAGCTTTTCTCTCCATACAAGACAAGAAATATTATCTTCACACATTGGTAACATGTCCATGTCCCTCGTGGACAAAATTACCTTTCTTCCGTTGGCATACTTTACCCATTTTCATCTTGGGAAAGTTCAACTAACTCCTTGGACTTCAGGACTAGCTGTTCAACCATCCTTGAACAGAATGGTTCAGAAGGCCATTAAAGACTCTTTAAATTTTCATGTGGGGTCGGACCCCCAATAGGTGTGTCGGTGGATTAATTTCACCAGGGCATTTTTTGCCAATAATTGGGTCTCGCACTGGGTCCTAAAATTTTTCACATCTCCCTTCCAAATTTGGTTTGCTACTTTACAAATTAAACTAAATCAAGTTGTGCTGCGTGCACTTTGAAATTTTCTTATATCAATTAAATTGTACACCTTTTTGAACAAAGATGTTAAAATTACCTGTAAATTAAGACCCGTCCGGTCAACAGATTAACCTCTATTTTCAGTGCTTGCACTAAAGATTACGAGATTTTCGGCCATATAGCTAACCCTAAAATTTTTTGTTTTAAAGTCCACCGACATGGCCTACCCAACGCTGACCTTTTCCTGTAATCTGCCAATGGACCGCAGCGCCAGTAACGTCGCTCCCACCATCAAGTTTGGAGCTGGATTTGAAGACCTCGAGGTTATCCTCGGGAAAGCCCCGTTTGTGGTAATGAAGATCGCTGCCCGGAAGTACAAGAGCCATCTGCAGAATTCAGTATGAACTGCCTTCAGGACTTCCCTGCTTGCAAGAAGGCTAAAGCTGCTGTCATCAAGACTACTATCCCTGCTACAGCTAAGAGAAAGAAGTGATGGTCGTTGAAGATTCAACTGAAGGATTAACTGTTCCGTCACACGTGTTTGAGATCGGGTCAAGCTCAAGGACTGTACCACTGACCCGAACTCAAAGGAGGAACCACAATAGAAGAGTTCAGAGGGCCATCAAAGCCCAGACTTCTGAGAGCACACCAGTTGAGGGGGAGCGTCATCAAGTTGAAGAGGTATTACCGGAAATTTATCCACTCCTATGAGGGAGTAGATTCCATCCCTTGACAGATACTGATGGATATGAGAGTATCCAGAAGATTACTGCCGCGTTACCATCACTTCATGAACATGGTGAGGAGGGAAAGAAGTTTACTCCTATCACCCAAGTTAGTGCAGTATTCAGAAGGCTTGCTGCTAAAGAAGGATGTTGTGTTAGTGAATTACTTAAACGAGTGGGTCATGCAATATACCCTCGTATGAAAAATGAAATTTTGAAGGATGTTAAGTCCACTAGAAAATCTCATAAGTCGGCTATAAAGTCACCTACCCAAGTTCCCGTCTGGCTCCGTTTGGGAAACTGAGTTGATACTGCTATAGTCACCACCGACCATACCACCACCAGGACTGCAGCTCGCCGGTCGATTAAGTGAAGACTGAAACCGAGAAGTTTACCAGTCTTTCCTGCAATCACGAAAAGAAAGACAAGATGATTACCTGACACTATAGCCGGTCTACACCACGGGGAGCATACCTTCCCTCGACATACCGATGTTTCTACTAAGACGTTCCGTCCTGAGACATCATCGTCAAAAAGAAGAAGAGGGTATGGGTACCCAAGGTCGCTGCACTGATACAGTTCAGTGAGCCTGCAAGACAGGAAGTAAAACCAGTGCCTAAAATATCTGACATCGTCGTGACAATAGCCAGCGAGATGGAGGAACAAGTTGAGGACTTCCATCAAGGTCCTCCAGATCTTAAAGCAATCAAGGAATCAATAATTGAGTAAAAAGTTGAGAAACTCAGAATCGAGATTTCTGAGTTAGCTCGAGAACATGGAGTTTCCGTCAATAGTAACAACGAGGATTTTGATTACAGTGATTACTTGGAGGAGGATTTCATGGATGTCTATGTGATCGAAACCATGGTTACCACATTTACGAGCGAGGCTCAACTTCACACTGAAGAGAACGTCGTAGATGAGCTGCGTAGGGTGATCTTCCTAAAGGATGAGCCTGTTGTTCTACTGGAGAAAAGAATAGAAGAGATGACTGCAGCTATGACCACCATGACCACCATTCAAGGGCAATCACAAGCACCAAGATTGGCTTCTCCAGAGGTTAATCAGCCAGAAATCATATACATCGCAGATGAAAGAAGGGAGGCTACTTTGAAGGATAAAGAAGAACAACCAAAGAAGGATTCTCCATCAGGTGTCATGCCAGAAAAAGAGTTCAAGCAAATAGTTGAACAAGTGCGGGAGGCCTTAGCCTAGTCCAAGGGCGGAGCATCAATTTTAAAGGGTAGACCTTACCTAGAGGAGTTCGATGCGGTCCCTTTCCCTAAGGGTTTTGTGAGCTCAAACCTCAAGATATTCGATGGGAGTGGAAATCCCAGACAGTAAATAGCACATTTCCGAGCCAATTGTGGTAACATGAGCAATAACGAAGCTCTACTCTGCCCATAGTTCGTCAGCAGCTTGTCAGGGATTGCTTTTGACTGGTACGCTGACTTGCCCAACGGGTCAGTTAGAACCATTTTTTGAGTTGGAACAGTTATTTATGAAAAGGTTTGGTGGAGCACAGCATCATGTGTCTATTGGAGAGCTCATGATGGAGAGGCAGAAGCCTAGTGAAACCTTGACAGACTATATTTTGAGGTGGAGAAACCTTAGCATGAAATGTGAACCTCAGCTACGGGAACATCAAGCAATTTAGATTTACTCAAAAGCATTCATGGGCCAGTAGCTTTCATGCTTAAGGGACTCAACATCAAATCCTTCGAGAAGCTTCATTCATGGGCCATTAGATTTCATGCTTACGGGACTCACCATCAAATTCTTCGAGAAGCTACTCAGTAAAGCCAACAGTCTTCAAGAAGAAAACCTCAGCTACAGGAACATCAAGCAATTTAGATTTACTCAAAAGCATTCATGGGCCAGTAGCTTTCATGCTTAAGGGACTCAACATCAAATCCTTCGAGAAGCTTCATTCATGGGCCATTAGATTTCATGCTTACGGGACTCACCATCAAATTCTTCGAGAAGCTACTCAGTAAAGCCAACAGTCTTCAAGAAGAAATTCATGGGCCAGTAGCTTTCATGGTTAAGGGACTCACCATCAAATCCTTTGAGAAGCTACTCAGTAAAGCCAGCAGTCTTCAAGAGGAAATGAAGCACATGAAGCTGCATGAAAAGGCTAAGGTGACCAGAGTGTTCGAAAAGAAATCAGGGGTAGTCGCAACTGTCGTGAAGCACATGGAGCCACACGAAAAGGCTAAGGTGACCAGAGTATTCGAAAAGAAATCAGGGATAGTCGCAACTGTCGACAAAGGAAAGCAGCCGATAAAGATATATGCAGAAGATCATCGTCAGTCTTCGTCACAGTACTCTCAGAAATAGAGCATTCAATCCAACCAATGACCGTCTTAGGAAGGATCACCTCGAACAGCGGGTAAAAGAGTATCCCTATTAGAGCGACGGAAAGTTGTTTATTCCTTCAAAAATGAAGTTCTACCTAAAATATTCAAAAGCTTGATGAAGAAACCAGAATTCAAACTACCTGATCCAAAGAAACTTGAAGAAGTGGAAAAGAAGAATGAACTGAATTATTGCCCATACCACCGGTTGCTTGGGCACACTGGTGGATAAGAAAAACAAACCGAATTATTACCCGTACCACCGGTTACTTGGACACACTATAGACAAGTGTTTCGTCTTTAAAGACTGGCTCGAGAAGAACCTCAAAAAGAGAATATAACAATCTCGAAGGAGCATTTGAGAGAACCTGAAAAAGGTTCCATAAACATGGTTTCAGCTGAGTCAATCGAATAATCCCAAAGAGTGTTTGGGAGAACCTAAAAAAGGTTCCATAAACATGATTTCTGCTGAGTCAATCTCCCCAATTGATCCATATGTCTGAACAGATGGATGGAGTACAACTTCGGATGAACTCAAGAGGGTCCTCAATCGAATACAGGATTCATCGAAACAAGCTTCTATGAATACCGAAGAAGGATGGAATGAGGTATGGAGCAGATCGTCCAAAAGATACTGAACAAGTTACAATCTCCATCAAAACAAGCCTCCATTCAGAGTCTGCAGCATACCGAGCCCGAGATGAAGATTTTGCCAGAAAATCCGTNATAATAATGTGACTGATTATAACCAAGCTAGTTGTGATCTCAATCCCTAAAATGATCCTCAAATCATACTTGAGTCTGATGAACTTGTTGTGAAGGCCAAAAAAGAACTCAATGATATAACTTACGACAGCACCGATAACGAAGGGCCAACTCTCAAGCGTCATGGTGCGCCGTTTGCCATCAACTTAGATCTTTCCAAAGGGGAGGAAAAGACACCAGAAGATTCAATAATGATATCTCAAGAAGAATAAATGACAGAAGTCAACCTAAGAAGCGGAAAGGTGTTACTACCAAGAACAGCTCCAACAGACAAAGGAAAACAGATAATGACTCGAGAAGAGATACCCCCACCTCCGTCAGTGGAAGAACCACATAATCAAGATAAAATTGGAGGACTCTACAAAGTAAACTACAACATGCTAGCTCATTTTAGGAAGTTTCCTGCCCTACTAAGCATCTACGACGCTCTGATCCAATCAAAGGAGATGAGAGAATCTCTGGTTACAGCTTTGCTTAATCCAGAAATTTTCTTAGCTCCGTTGGCTAGCACATCCACAGATAAAGTTTGGTTGCTGAGAGAACAGTCAGGGGTAACCTTCACAGATGAAGACTTGCAACTCGGTACCGCCGACCACAACCATCCGCTCTACATCTCCGTCAACATTAGCAGATTTGTGTTATCCAGAGTTTTAGTGGATCCTAAAGCATCTCTTAACTTGATGAGTCTACGAACGTTAGCATATTTGGACTTCGACGCTCATGAGCTCATCCCCGATAAGATGATGTTAAGAGGATTCAACCAAAAGGGAGAAAGAGCCCCGGATCAATTACATTACTTATGAAGGTTGGAGAACATAACAACCATTAAATTTCATATCATCGATGTCGAGACCTCCTTTAACGCTTTATTGGGACGACCATGGATTCATGAGCACAATATGGTTCCATCATCTCTTCACCAGTGCATCAAATACCGCAAAGATGGTCAAGAAAATTGCATCAAGGGAGACCTACAACCGTTTTAGTGCATGAAGTTGATCACAAAGATGGTCAAGAAAATTGCATCAAGGGAGATCTACAACCATTTTTAGTGCATGAAGTTGGTATCCCTGAAGATGCTACCTACTACGCACTTCCAAAGAAGACTGTCTTCTCGCGCGAAATTTTGTCAAACAAAGATAAAGATTCAAAAGGATCACAAAAAGGAGGATAGACAATGCCACTTTAACAACCTTCTACCACTCCCTCACAACAAGTTGGTGGAGGTTCTTCTAGTTCACGCACCCGAGGTCGAGGCCGGGGATGCGGACGAGGAAAAATCAATTTAATTGTTGAACGGACTAGGCCAACTATCAACATTGGTGATGAAGACAGTTCTAAAGATGAAATAATGATGACGAAGTAGAAGAAACCTCAGTATGAGATATCCCTAGAAGTTACAGAGAAGAATGAATATGAAACAATGTATGGTTGGATAAACCACTATGTGGATACTATGACCGTCACTCTGATTCTCCCTCAAACGGTCGAGAGTTTAGAGGTCGAGGAAGTTTGTAGTGTTGGTTAAAAGCCGATCAAATTTTACCGTGCTTCTACCTCTACTAAGTTTGAAAAACAAGTAAATTTGGATGTTGATTCTAATGAATTTATGGAATTGTCTTTTGCATACTTTTCGCTTTGTGTTCGAAAGTTAATTCAATAGGGACACTTACCAAAATAAATGCCAAAAGATAAATTTCAACTTTTTGAAAATTTATGGAATGCTAAAAGTCGAACTCGTAATTCAAAAGGTCTCAGATTTGGTACAGTTGGACCAATCGATGATTCTGAATTTTGCGTGGTTGTTACTAGTAAGTCAGAAGAGGATTGTCTCGATTTAGAGGATGACTCTACTGATCAACCAATAGAAGATGCTCCCCCAAAATTTGAGGAGGTAATTAAATCTACTATTGTTGAATCAAAAGAGATTAACCTCGAGACTGGAGAACAACCCCGACCTACATTTATAAGTTCTCTATTTAATGACAAAGAATCTGCAGAACTCGTCAAACTATTAGCAGAATTTAAAGATTGCTTCGCATTAAGCTACGATGGAATGTCAAGGCTGTCAGCAGAGGTTGTAGTCCATAAACTTTGGGTGGACAAGAATGTAACTCCAGTAAAACAAGCTCCTAGGAGAATGCGCCTTAAAAAAGAACAACAAGTCATCGCCGAGGTGAAGAAGTTGATAGACGCCAAATTTGTTAAAGAGGAGCAGAACCCCACGTGGTTAACCTATATTGTACTTGTTAAAAAGAAAAATGGATAGATCCGCATATGTGTCGACTTTAGAGATTTGAATAAGGCATGTCCAAAAGATGAGTTTCCACTACATATACCAGAAATGATGGTGGACATCGCTTCGACACAAATAATTTTCTCCTTCATGGAAGGATCATCGGGATACAACCAAATTAAGATGGCTCCCGAGGATGCAGCACTTACAGCTTTCATAACACCGATTGGAATTTTTTGCTACACAGTGATGTCTTTCGGCCTAAAGAACGCCGGAGCAACATATCAGCGTGCAATGACAAAGATTTTTTACGACCTCATTCACAATCAAGTAGAATGTTACCTGGATGATCTAGTTATCAAAAGTAAATAGAAAATAGATCATTTGTACGATTTGAGGATTGTGTTTGAACGGTTACAATGATGACCTTAAAATGAATCCCTTAAAGTGCGCCTTTGGCGTCACCTCCAGGAAATTTTTAGGATTTGTTGTCCGTCATCGGGGAATCGAGATCGACCCAGATAAGATTAAAGCTATCTTGGAAATGTCTCCCCCTAAAACCTTGAAACAGCTGCGTTCCTTCTAGGGGAAGTTGTCATATCTGAGACGCTTTATTTCTAATCTCTTAGGTAGGTGTCAGCCTTTCTCGACATTGATTAAAAAGGACACCAAATTTTTTTGGGAAGAGAAATGTCAGTGGGCCTTTGAGGACGTCAAACAATATTTAATTACACCTCCTATTTTGGCAGCTCCTATCCCAGGGAAACCGTTGATACTTTATACCGCGGCTTTAGATGACTCTCTTGGAGCCCTACCCAAGTCAATGAGGAGGGAAAAGAAAATGCACTCTAATACTTGAGTCGTCGCCTAATACCGACGGATATAACGTATCTACCTATTTAGAAGATTGTCTAGCATTAATTTTTGCCGCCCAAAAGCTTAGACTATACATGCTTTCTCATAAGATTACCCTGATTTCGAAAGTTAATCCATTGTAATATCTGATGACCCGACCAACACACTCGGGAAGTTTAGCGAGATGGCCAATGATCTTATTGTAATTTGATATAACTTTTGTTCTCCTCCATGCTATCAAAGGACAAATTTTAGCAGACTTTCTCGCTGCACACCCACTGCCAGCTGGGTCTTCTCTAAACAACGAGTTACCAGACAAGCAAATACTACAAATGGAATTTTCTAGTACGCAATGCTGGGAAATGTACTTTGATGGTGCTTTGTCAGCCACGAAAGACAAAGGATTAGCCACAATTATACCAGGCAAGGCAGGGATAGGTTTGATCTTTATTACGCCAGAAAAGAATATGTTGAGGTTCTCATACCACCTGACAAAGTCGTGCACCGATAATAAAGCGGAATATGAAGCTTAAATCACTAGATTGGAGTTGGCAATCTCAATGGATATAACAAACATTGTCATTTATGGTGACTCTCAACTTGTCATCCAGCAAGTCGCCGGATAATACAGAATTCTGAAACCAAGATTAGCAGAATACCATCAGTACACGATGAAGCTCTTGGAGCAGATTCCTGAGGTGACTTTCTACCAGACTCCTTGGGGAGATAATGCCCATGTCGATGCTCTAGCAAAACTCGCTAAGGAAATGACGTGTCCCCTGGAGGATTTCATCGAAGTCACGGTGCAAGGAAGACGAGTATTGTCTTGAAACGACATCAAGACTCTACCCAAACTTAGAAAAGAAGAAACAATAAATATAGTTGCAGACATCAACCAAGATTGGCGCAATACATTAATAAAATATTTGCATACAGGGACAAATCTGAGGCGCACCGCATCACAAGAAGAGCCATGTCTTACGCCCTGGTGGGAAACGTTCTCTACAGAAGATCGTTCGACCAAATGTGGCTACGGTGTTTGAGCAGAGTCGAGGCACAGAATATTGTCAAATATGGTACATGCGGGATTGTGTGGCTCTCACCAGTCGTGACCAAAAATGAAAATGAAAATGAAAAGGCTAGGATATTATTTTGCTAGCAATGATGTCTGATTGCATGGATACAACCAGAAGATGTCACCAATGTCAAGTTCATGGGGTGGTCTTACACCAGCCTCCGATGTGCTACACCCAACTGTTGCCTCATGGCCATTTGAGTGTTGGGGCACATACATAATAGGTCCGATAGACCCTCCATCTTCTAAAAGACACATGTTTATACTTGCCGCTACAGATTACTTCTCCAAATGGGCAGAGGCAGTACCGTTAGTGAGGTTATGGCACAACATGACCTTCAATTTTTCAAAAGTCAAATTGTCTACTGATTCAGAGTATCACAAAGAATAATATCTGACAATGGAACAGCTTTCAAAAGTACAAAGATCAACAATTTTGTCAGAAGACTTGGGATAGATTGGAGATACTCTACAATTTACTATCTCAGAGCAAATGGTCTGGCTGAAGCTTTCAACAAGACACAGGTACAGACTTTGAAGAAAACATCGGATGAAAATAAAAGGGATTGGCATAAAAAACTATTAGAAGCCTTGTGGGCCTACCGGACAACTTTCAGGACTCCCACTCAGTGTACACCTTATATGCTCGTGTACGGGACCGAGGCCGTGCTACCGCTAGAAATCCAGACACCATCTCTCAAAGTTGCCGTTGCCAACCAACTCACAACGAAAGAAAGCGCAAGACTTAAACTTGAAGAACTAGAAAGTCTCAAGGGAAAACAATTGGAAGTACAACAACATTTGGAGCTCTACCAGGCAAAGATAGTACAAGCCCATGACAAATTGGTCCGCCCAAGGACATTCAAAATAGCTGACCTCGTGCTTGTGCTCAAAAGACCTATCCTTGCTCGCTGGAAAATAGGTGGAAATTTTAAGCTAACTTGGGAGGGACCATTTGTCGTTGAGAAGGTTTATACAGGAGGAGCCTACTAGTTAGTGGACTTCCGGGGTGAAAGACCCATGCTAGCGATAAATGAACGATGCCTAAAAACCTATTACGCAACCTAATGTTGCCTGCCTCAGCTTGCCTCTGCTTGCTTCGAAACTTTGAAACTTTGATTGTTTTAGGGTTATCTATATGGCCATATGTCTATGACCGGGTCCAAATTTTGTAATTAACCTCAATATAATGAAAATTTTGAAAAAATATTTTAAACTTCAAATTTTCTCCTTTCCACTTTTGAGTATAATGTTCCACAAAAATGTTTTTAGCTTTTACCAAATTCTCTTTTCTACCTTTGGATTTAAAAATTTCCATTAAATTAAAACAAAACTCACACATAAAATGAGTAATCTTTTTCACCAAAACAAACTAAAATTTACTTTAATAAATACTATGTTTTATTCTTGTTCATGCCAAACTTTGACCCACTTACGTTTCTTTCTGTCTTCTGCAGAAAAATGTCAGGACAGAGGCTGATCTTTGCATTCTGAGATGGCTGGAACCTTGCACTGAATGAAGAGATGTCGCCACAATGAGGTGTCATAGATTTCAACATGGATTTCAACCAGATTGATATGGACTATGAGGGTCCTCTAATGAACATAGTCAGCAATAAAGAAAAGGAAGGACTGCCTTCAATGTTGAGGGAGACCACTCAAGTCTATGTGCCACGTAAAGGTAAAAATGTGATAGTGGAACAAGATCCGATGGAGGGGCCAAGTTGGCTGCCCTCCATGGTGGATACTCCAACAAGGGGCCTTATAGACACCCGTAGTGAAGAACTACCAAATACTCCATTCTGAAGGATGCAACATAGAAATGCAAGCCAGAAGAAACAAAGAGCTTTTTTGCAACAGGAGCGCAAGCGTCAGAGAGACATGAGCCGTTTTCTTACCCCCATTCCTGAGGGACATATTTACGATCCAGATCTGAGAGAAACTTCCTCCAGCCTTCCCACTACAGATAAAGAGTCAGGGTTTGTGACAGGATCAGATGTGCCCCCGATCTCAGATATCTTGTGTAGAGGTTGCCCAACATTCAACGTTGAGGTACCAGCCGGAACATCAGTCACAGGCACATTTGTAGAATGCCCAGACTGCAATGTTCTACATCTACAGCGTTTCAGTACCTTAGAAGAATACACTTCAAGCATCAATGAGTCTCAGACTCCAGATTTCGTAGCAAATGAATTGTATGTCCCACTGGGGACGGATCAGCGCGCACCATAGAGCCCAGGATCATACATCCCACTTGAGGCTGAATCTCATATTTTGGATCGACCAACACCAGTTTGGGTTCCCGCCGAGGCCCAGAGGAAGGAACGACCGAGGCAGCTGCCAACTCACGGTATGGTAGAATACTACAAAATAAGCAAAGTAAGCAAAAGAGAATTCGAGTTCTATGAAGAGGTTCAGGGAAAGTTTATCAACATATTAGAGAGCCTGGAGCTATATATCAGGATTTTCTTTAAAACTGATGAAAGAAGCATTCTAGACTGCATCTTCAATTTAAGAGATAGAGGTCGAGCGGGCCTTCTCATGGGGAGAATATATTTCGACTCAAAGAAATGGATGCGGGGAAAGGGAAGAATCACCTTCCAATGCGGCTGTTGCTAAAATTTTATGAACGACGGACAGAGGAATCTGCCTGGACTCCTCAGATACGACCAAGTGGATCCGTTACCACCGATGATTAAATGGATGATCAAGAGAATGGTCAAGTGGAATATTCTACCCGCTAGTTGCATTCCTAACGGTTGCATCATCAACATTTATGAAGAAGGTGACTGTATTCCCCCACCCATCGACCATCATGATTTTGTGAGGCCCTTCTGCACGGTCTTGTTCATGAGTAAGAGCAATATTCTGTTTGGAAAAGAAATCGATATAGTCGGCCATGGCAAATTCAGAGGGGTTATGGAGATTCCTCTTCCAGTTGGTTCAATACTTGTTCTCAAGGGCAACGGTGCAAACCTTGCCAAGCACAGCATTCCAGGAGTACGACACCATAGGGTGTTTGTAACCTTCTGCAGAATGGATGACAGTAAAATACCATATGGTTCCAGCAGGACCCAGAATTGGAGGAGTTGTTTCCTTACAAGCTACGAGAAGGTTGTACCTCTAAGTACATGCAAAGTGAACTCTTATCTTGGAGCATGACTTAGAAGGTCTGCTTGATCAGGAGCTCATTATATCAAGCACAGAGGGTTCACTTGCTTTCTTTTAACAGCATGACATGTATCTGATGTGATCAGTCTATGATGTACTCATATCATGGTAGGGCTCTCAGTGTATTTCAGCATGGATTACATGATGTACCTTTTTAGGCATTAGCCTATGTTTGATCTGTAGCATCTTTATTGAGGCAGATTAATGGAAATTTCTCTCAAATTGTGCCATTTTGTCAATTGCCTTTTGTGCGATGGATGAAAGCCGTGAACATGCGATCATTTAGAGTTCCAATGAACAAAGAACGAAACAAAAAATCTTCTACAACAAACAAAACACAAATGAAAGATAATCATAAATTAATAAATAAAAAAAAATAAATTTCTTATCAACCAATTAAAATTCAAACTTTAAAAATGCATTTTTGAAAAAATTAATTGTGATAAAAACAACAAGAAAATAAAATAAACCTGCTGAGTAGATACTTCCGCCTTTAGAATTTTCTACTCTTTGTGCGCGTAGCACAACCATCTTTATCTACATTAACTCTCTGCACATCCCCACAGAATTTCACATTCTACACATAACTCCACAAAACATTACAAATCTCCTTCAACAAGATCAACCTTTTTCACATGATACATTTATATAAATTCAATGCTATTAACTTTCATTTGAGAATTGACCTATATTTCAATTCTCATTTCTGAATCAGTCCTACATTTCTGATTCATTACATTTGAGGTCGTTCCTTACATTCCAACGCTTTCTTTTTAAAATTAACCTACATTTTAATTCTCATTTCTGAATCAGTCCTACATTTCTGATTCACGACATTTGAGGTCGCTCCTTACATTCCGACGCTTTCTTTTGAGAATTGACTTACATTTCAATTCTCATTTCTGAATCAGTACTACATTTTTTATTCATTAAATTTGAGGTCGGTCCTTACATTTCGACTTTTTCTTTTGAGAATTGACCTACATTTAAATTCTCATTTCTGAATCAATCCTACATTTCTAATTCACTACATTTGAGGTTGGACCTTACATTTTGACGCTTTCTTTTGAGAATTGACCTACATTTCAATTCTCATTTATGAATCAGTCCTACATTTCTAATTCATTACAGTTGAGGTCGATCCTTACATTCTGATGCCCTCTTTTGAGAATTGACCTGCATTTCAATTCTCATTTCCGAATTAGTCCTACATTGCTGATTTATTACATTTGAGGTCGGTCCTTACATTCCGAGTCACTCTATTTTGAGAATTGACCTACATTTTAACTCTCATTTCTGAATCATTCCTACATTTCTGATTCATTACATTTGAGGTCGGTCCTTACATTCTGACACTCTCTTTTGAGAATTGACCTACATTTCAATTTTCATTTCTGAATTAGTCCTACATTGCTGATTCATTACATTTGAGGTTGGTCCTTACATTCTGACGCCCTCCTTTGAGAATTGACCTACATTTCAATTCTCATTTCTGAATTAGTCCTACATTGCTGATCCATTACATTTGAGGTTGGTCCTTACATTCCGATGCCCTCCTTTGAGAATTGACCTATATTTTAATTCTCACTTTTGAATCAACCCTACATTTCTAATTCACTACATTCGAGGTCGGTCCTTACATTCCGACACTCTCTTTTGAGAATTGACCTACATTTCAATTATCATTTCTGAATCAGACCTACATTTCTGATTCATTACATTCGAGGTCGGTCCTTACACTCCGACTTTCTCTCTCTCTCTCTCTTTTTGAATTGATATCTGAATTTCAATTCCCACCTCAGGGTCAGCAATTACATTCTGACTCCCATCCTTTGGTTATCTTTGAAATTTCATAACTCAAAGTCCACTCTCCAATCCCCAACGAGAGTCCCTACTTCTCAACTTGATTAAGCACAGGCCTACTAATTCCCCGGTAGAAACAAATCACACACACAACTCTAGACATACTTCCGGGTCTATTGATTTAGGAGTTTGTATTGGTTTTTGTTGATCTCGTCGGTCAACTCTAATACGCGTGGTGTGCTTTCCCAGCACACCACACCTATTAGGGGACCATTTACTGACCTCATTTTTTGTTGAGGTTTAGTTTTTCCTCTTTAGTAGCCTAGGGTCTAGCCATAGGATTTTCTATTGACTATTCTTAGAAAACTAGACATGGAACCCTCACCATTAGAAATTCCAAACTTCTTATTGCCTATTCTTAGAAAACTAGATCTGGAACCCTCACCACTAGAAATTTCAAACTCTTCTCTACTCAACTTGAAGTTCCACATATTGGTCTGTTTCCTAAAAAATTAGACATGGAACCCTCACAATTAGAAATTCCAAAACTCTTCTCTACTCAGCTTGAAGTTCCACATGTTGCTCTCAACCTCTAAATACTTAGTAGGTGGGGTCATTGTGGGGGAAACTCAAGATGAGTCACCCTTATGCTTGCTAGTCCTTAGGGTTGACCTTGGGTGTTGGTCTGGAGCTAAGGCACTCACTACACTTATCTGCACCCTGCTGGATCTTAGGGTTGACCTTGGGTGTTGGTCTGGAGCTAAGGCACTCACTACACTAATCTGCACCCATACAACCCTGAACTCAAATTTCTAGCCTAGTTCCCTTGATCTTTTGGGATACTCATGTAGATGGTCGTGGGTGTTGGTCTGGAGCTAAGGCACTCACTACACTCATCTACACTCACAATCACTCACAACGATGAACTCAAATTTTTAGCCTAGATCTCTTGATCTTTTGGAATAGTCATGTAGATGGTCCCCCAACTCAAATTTCTAGCCTAGATCCCTTGATCTTTTGGGATACTCATGTAGATGGTCGCCTAAATTTTGGTCTGGAGCTAAGGCACTCACTACACTTATCTGCACCCACAATCACTCACAACCCTGAACTCAAATTTCTAGTCTAGAGCCCTTGATCTTTTGGGATACTCATGTAGATGGTCCCCTAAACCTTGAGCTAAGGCACTCACTACACTCATCTACACCCACATTCACTCACAACCCTGAACTCAAATTTAGCCTAGATCCCTTGATCTTTTGGGATACTAATGTAGTGGTCCCCTAAACCTACTAGCCCTAGGGCTATGGTTTAGCTAAGACCACTATGTAGAGGACCCAAAATGGGGTTTCCATT